>WWET01002744.1:100556-113938 GCA_011038615.1 Limnodynastes dumerilii | reverse complement strand
GAATGTGGAATATGAAAACACGTTCTCAAACAAGGGGTTCCTTATTATAAGATGAGGCAATGGCATGACATGAGACAAAGGAGAGTTAAATGCAATCATTTCAATGTTTTAGGATTCTGTATTTCATGTATATTTGGGAACACAGCACATAAGGTCACTCTGCTAAACCTATACCCCCAGGTGCTCCCTTTGCACATCCTCTAGTATATACACACTTATAAAGCCTTATACAGTAAAATAATAACCTTACTAAAGACTAATTACAGACTAATACATACAGAAAAATATTTATATAATAGAAATAACTGAGGATTTGGAAAAGGGAGAGGGAGCCTTTGACTACATATAACCAGTAACCATATACAAATAGTAATTCAACGGGGAAAGTAAAACAAGCAAAATAGAAACAATAAAAGTAAATTAACATACTGATTTAACAATAAGGTTTAAAAGGAATATCAGAATACATCATACTTCTGGAATAAAGCATTCTCTGTGCACATAATTGAAAGGTGATTTATAATACATGACTAACCTGATGATTCTGTGGAAGAGGAGGCAGGGAGATTAAAGGTGGAGGACTTGAAGGATGCAGGTACCAGAGATCTCTGAACTTATATACAGGATGAAAGCTGTGTCTACACACCCAAGTCACACCGTGCCATCCCTCCCCTTTACTCTCAGCACTGCCTTCCTACATAACTCTCTAACCCCAGTCTTCCCAATCAGCACTTTCCAATCAGGGAAGTGATAAGACACTAATAATGCACTTGCTGACTCTTCCTTATCACTCTTTGTCTCATATAGCCACTTGATAGCTGCTCTTCCTTCTGTGCAATGTGGGAGACGTGGAGAGAAGGCTGTGCTGTGTATATTGATCTGTGCAGCCACATAGGTTCTGATATACTGGAGATCATATATGTGTGTCACCTGCTATAGATAGTTTGTAACAGTTATCTGTGACTTGTCCTTACACCTAGTATGTAGGGCAATAAAAATCACTAGATTTAATAAAAGGTTATCAAGGATATGTGACTGCCAAAAGAGACAGTAGTAGAACACACATTACACAATAACAAATTTGCTATGGTGACATGGGGTCAGATTGAGTCACGCAAGCCTCTTGTGTAAGCATAGTTGCCAACTCTCCTGGAATGTCCGGGAGACTCCCGAAATTCGGCAGTTCTCCTGGTATCCTGGGAGAGCCAGCAAATCTCCCGCAAGGGACTTGAGGCTCGTCGTTTTCATGAAATCACGGCCTCAAGTCCTGCCCCCTGCCTGGCAACACTAGTTTACTAGTGTTGCTAGGGACAGGGAGGGACTTGATGACGCAAATTGCATCATCAAGCCCCATCCCCATCCCTATGAAACCCCCGAAATGGGTAATTGATTATCAAGGGGTGGGGCTTAATGACGCAATTTGCAAAATTCGCGCTGTTAAGCACCACCCCCTGCATGCATATATGGCTTCCCTCTGGGATCTCCCCGAGGGGAACCTTTTAAAAGTTGGCAACCCTGGTGTAAGTAAGCCTAATGGTAACATCTGCGCATGTACACGCAAGATATTACCATATAGATCTCCAGGCAGCTCGGTACGCTAGGAGATCTGTACGATAGAGTGGCCCATCCCCCACTCTCACCTAACTCTATAAGGTGATAGGGGGAATGCAGATTTTAGTCTGGGCTGGGTTTAACGTTCTGTGTGGATCAGAGGTTGTATGAACAGCTGATCTACACAGGACACCTAAGGTAGGGTTATGGCAGCGTAACTCCAAACGAGTGGGGAGTGACAGGGGAGTTAACTCCACTCTTTCTTGCTGACTGCCAGACATCTGTGCATACAGAGAACATCAGGCACAAGATGTAGTGTAGCAAAAGCCCCTGAAGTGCATCACAACTGCATCTTGGAATGTGTTTGCTTTTTCTGTTGTTGTTGTTGCTGTTGTGTCAATGGGCATTTAGGGCCTGATTCAGACTTAAGAAGGAGCTTGAAAATAAGAGAGGAAAGTTACTCCTGGGCTAAACCATGTTCATTTCAGGGGAGTCATATTTTATCTGTTCCAAACAGTATTAAAGTTGAGAGGTGATGTTTCCTATCCCTAAGTCTAAATAACAGTGTGATAGTAAAGCTGGTCAGTATCTGTGTGCAGTAATCAATTCAAAGATATATCCCTGCATGCAAAGTATACAACTAACTTGACTCCCCCTGAAACCAACATAGTTTTGCCCAGGAGTAACTTTCCTCTCTTATTTTCAAGCTCCTTCTTAAGTCTGAATCAGACCCTTAGAGTTAAAAGCAATAGCAAAAAATAACCAATAATGGGAGGCAAATGTAAACTGTGCAACACACAAATGAGAGGTGTTAAATCAAGTTAAAATGAATATTTGCTTTCAGTAAACAAAAGCTACGTATTCTATTATCCCTGCCGGTAATAAAATAAATGAAATACTTTTGGACAAAGTTTCCCATTGCGACATGGTTTGTTTACAGGCAGATTAGTTTTTTTGTCGTTGCTTCTAACACTGCAGAGGCTGTAATATGTATTGGCTATTGTTTATGTACGTAGAACTTATACAAAGCTCATTAATAAAGATCAGTCACACCGTCACTCTTCAAATGCTGCCAAAATGATTCACTAATGGATTCCAAAGTGAATAATAATATTAATAATGGACTGGATCCAGTCTTCCAATCGGAAATGTCCAATCGGAAATGTCCACATTTTGGATGAGGGAAATATATAAAATGTACAGTGAGGACCGTATGCTACTGGAGGTATAACATATACGTCCGGAGTTTAGCGTTTTATACTACTGCGCATGCGTAGTACATTTTTTCTGTTATCTGCGTATCTTTCCTTACGTAGATTGCGTATATGCATTCTTAAAGACCGCATATACGCAATCTACATAAGGAAAAGATACGTAGATAACGGAAAAAAATTACTACGCATGCGCAGTAGTATAAACCGCTAAACTCCGGACGTGTATGTTATACGTCCGGTAGTCTGCATATGGTCCTGAGGTCGCAGTAAGTACCCGTTGCTTGGAGCTATGGCCACAGCAGTGATGGAAGTCTAGATTTGGTGCAATAATAACAATAATATTCCCCTAGTAATATAATAATAATGCATTAGTTTGGAAACCCTGCTATATCCACACAATCTTTTTGACCCATATGTTATAAGTAAGATTCTTAGTTATTTTACCTTTAGTCAATAAATAGTCATTGACTTTATAAATAAGCAGATAACTGATCCTCCAGATGACGGGTTTTGATTGGACAGATAGCTCAAATACAATGCAAGCTTTCATTATGCTAATCTTTTTTGGGTTGTCAATAGTTATCATAGTTTCCTTGCTCACAAAAGAGTGTTATCACTAAAGCTGGGTACACAAATGAGATATGTTTGCTCTTACAATTTCCCTGATGAATGAAGTCCCATTAAACATGCCGATTTACATGTATACAATGTACCATTTACCAGCAGATCTAAGCTCATCATCTATTCTAATCATCTGCTGAAACAATTGAGACTCCATACACACTGTACAAATATCTGCCTGTGCTGCACAGGAGACTAGCAGAAAAGTCAGACAATCATACACACTGCCCACGTTTGTATAACATTGTATCGGTGGGCATGATATTTAGGAGGTTCATAAAACCAAATCATTTTGATGCAACCTTTTTATCACTACAAATCAGGGCTTAAAGTAAGGGGGTATACGGGGGTATGCCATATCGTCACTTCTCACACTGATTTAATTGAAAAGCTATAAATCTGCATTCACTGCTATTATTTCTATATTTTCATACCGCCACTTCTAAATGTCCATACTGCTACTTCTAAATGTCCATACCACCACTTCTAAATGTCCATACTGCCACTTCTAAATGTCCATACTGCCAATTCTAAATGTCCATACTGCCAATTCTAAAGTCCATACCACCACTTCTAAATGTCCATACCACCACTTCTAAATTTCCACCTCAACCACTGCTACAAATCATGGGAAAGTACACACTTGCAATATCATTCCAAATGGTCTGGAATCATAAGATCGGCCTGATATTTGCAAGAAAGAAGTACTTGAAAATTGATACTCAGGCTGCAATATTTAGGAATGTGAAGCAAATACAGATGCTGTTTGTTTACTATGATAAGCACTGACCCTTGGTAATGACGTGTTGCTATTGGGTATATATATATATATATTTTTTTAATGATCTCATGTTTGGCCATATAACAATCATTGATTTTGGCCTTGTATTGTCTTACTTAGGGCTTATAATAATATACTTGTTTGCAATAAAGAACAAATAACATATACAGGGCCGCCATCAGGGGGGGACAGCCGGGCCTAGTGTCCCAGGCCTGGAACAGAGAGGGGGCCCGGGATAGCCCCTGGCCTCCTCTCTGTCCTGCCCAGGACACTAGAGTTTAGTTGCTGGGCCGGCAGTCAGTGCTCCTCTCCCTCTGTCCCATCTAGGAGTATAAGCCAGCAATAACAATGCCTGCATGTGTGTGAGCACTGATTGTACACACATGCAGGATATCTGTATCACAGGGTTGCTGACTCTCCCGGAATATTAGGGAGACTCCCGAAATTTGGGCAGTTCTCCCGGTATCCCGGGAGAACCGGCAAAGCTACTGCAAGCCCCACTAGCCATCAGTTACTACTGTAATCCCTAGCGTTACTAGGGATGTGCAAGGCTTGATGATGTCATCAAGCCTCGCCAATCCCCTGAAACGCTAGAGATTACAGGAGTGATTGACAGGGGGCAATCTAATCCCTAGCGTTACTAGGGATGTGCAAGGCTTGATGATGTCATCAAGCCTCGCCAATCCCCTGAAACGCTAGAGATTACAGGAGTGATTGACAGGGGGCGGGGCTTAACCATTTGCATAGATAGAGAGAGCAGTGTAATGAGTGGAGTATAGAGAGAGCAGTGTAATGAGAGGGAGATAGAGAGAGCAGTGTAATGAGTGGAGTATAGAGAGAGCAGTGTAATGAGAGGGAGATAGAGAGAGCAGTGTAATGAGTGGAGTATAGAGAGAGCAGTGTAATGAGAGGGAGATAGAGAGAGCAGTGTAATGAGTGGAGTATAGAGAGAGCAGTGTAATGAGAGGGAGATAGAGAGAGCAGTGTAATGAGTGGAGTATAGAGAGAGCAGTGTAATGAGAGGGAGATAGAGAGAGCAGTGTAATGAGTGGAGTATAGAGAGAGCAGTGTAATGAGAGGGAGATAGAGAGAGCAGTGTAATGAGTGGAGTATAGAGAGAGCAGTGTAATGAGAGGGAGATAGAGAGAGCAGTGTAATGAGTGGAGTATAGAGAGAGCAGTGTAATGAGAGGGAGATAGAGAGAGCAGTGTAATGAGTGGAGTATAGAGAGAGCAGTGTAATGAGAGGGAGATAGAGAGAGCAGTGTAATGAGTGGAGTATAGAGAGAGCAGTGTAATGAGAGGGAGATAGAGAGAGCAGTGTAATGAGTGGAGTATAGAGAGAGCAGTGTAATGAGAGGGAGATAGAGAGAGCAGTGTAATGAGTGGAGTATAGAGAGAGCAGTGTAATGAGAGGGAGATAGAGAGAGCAGTGTAATGAGTGGAGTATAGAGAGAGCAGTGTAATGAGAGGGAGATAGAGAGAGCAGTGTAATGAGTGGAGTATAGAGAGAGCAGTGTAATGAGAGGGAGATAGAGAGAGCAGTGTAATGAGTGGAGTATAGAGAGAGCAGTGTAATGAGAGGGAGATAGAGAGAGCAGTGTAATGAGTGGAGTATAGAGAGAGCAGTGTAATGAGAGGGAGATAGAGAGAGCAGTGTAATGAGTGGAGTATAGAGAGAGCAGTGTAATGAGAGGGAGATAGAGAGAGCAGTGTAATGAGTGGAGTATAGAGAGAGCAGTGTAATGAGAGGGAGATAGAGAGAGCAGTGTAATGAGTGGAGTATAGAGAGAGCAGTGTAATGAGAGGGAGATAGAGAGAGCAGTGTAATGAGTGGAGTATAGAGAGAGCAGTGTAATGAGAGGGAGATAGAGAGAGCAGTGTAATGAGTGGAGTATAGAGAGAGCAGTGTAATGAGAGGGAGATAGAGAGAGCAGTGTAATGAGTGGAGTATAGAGAGAGCAGTGTAATGAGAGGGAGATAGAGAGAGCAGTGTAATGAGTGGAGTATAGAGGAAGCAGTGTAATGAGAGGGGTATAGAGAGAGCAGTGTATTGAGGGGGGTATAGAGAGAGCAGTGTAATGAGAGTGGTATAGAGGAAGCAGTGTAATGAGAGTGGTATAGAGGAAGCAGTGTAATGAGAGGGGTATGGAGGAAGCAGTGTAGTGAGAGGGGTATAGAGGAAGCAGTGTAGTGAGAGGGGTATAGAGGGAGCAGTGTAATGTGAGGGGTATAGGGGAGCAGTGTAGTAAGAGGGGTATAGAGGGAGCAGTGTAGTGAGAAGGGTATAGAGGAAGCAGTGTAGTGAGGGGGGTATAGGGTGCGTAGTTTAATGAGAGGGGTATAGAGATAGCAGTGTAGTGAGGGGGGTATAGAGGGAGCAGTGTAGTGAAGGGAGTATATTAGGAATAGTAGAGAGATGGGTATAAAAGGAAACTGGTAGAGAGGGTTGCAGGGGAAAATAGCTCATGAGAATATGAACTGGTGGAGGGCAGTGCAGTGGAAAATAGCTAATGAGGATATGGGGGAAAGAGGATGGGGAAGATAGTGGGTGAGGATTAAGAATAATGGAAGGAGTCAAAAGAAAATTAAAGAAAAATATAAGATCCGCACCTGCCGTTGCTGTCTGACAGCAACACTGCACCTCCAAAGCAGTACGCCCAGCCTGAATCCCCATTCCAGCGCAGAGTGAGAGTACTGGCCTTGCTGGGAAGGAGGTCAGGAAGAACCAGCACTGTGACCCAGCAAAAGGTAAGTGGAATTTCTTTACTTTTAACTCTTACTGTTTGATAATTATATCAGTGGGGTGAGGTTTGTTGCTAGTTTAAAACTTTATAAAATACAATGAATTAAAAATAACATGCAGTTTTTCCTCTTTTGTTTTCACTTTTCTTATTTGGTTTGATTTGGGGGGCACTATTTACCACCTATTAGTTATTTCAGTGTTGTAGGACGAAATCCAGACACATTGGGGTAGATCCAGAACTACGTGTGCCGTACGTTTATTCGCGGAGCGTATTTTCGTACACGTAAGTTCGCTACACTCCCCTCGGCACACCCCTTGCACGGACGTATTTTGTCAAAATACGCTTCCCACACCCTACCTTCACCTCACGTAACGTAAGTTCGCTACACTCCCCTCGGCACACCCCTTGCACGGACTACGTGAACGTACGCCGCTTAGCACGCCCATACTGTACACTTTACATACAAACCTCCACCTACTTCACGTAAATCGAACGTATTGTTGTCTCACGTAAAATTGGCACGCCCACACGTAAGTATTTACGTGACACATACGTGAATGTCCCCTACGTTCACAATTACGCTACGTGAATGTGCGTATTTTCTATGGTGCGCATGCGTAGTGCGTTCTAAACTGTGATTTTACGTCTCCGCCACGCGTAAAATCGCTTCGAAGCGTAGTTCTGGATCAGGCCCATTATTTGTAGCTCCGAGTGCAGCTGGATTCAGAATTCCATGCAGGAAAGAATTTCTGTGAGCAGACCCCTGACGTAAGATATCCAGAGCTCACGTAAAATAATGATTCATCAGAAGTTTGGATAGTACAGACGTCGCTTAGCATTTCCTTACTGTGCTATCTGCATACATTTCCCAAACCTCTAGCGTAACCAAGTGCCCTGCTGTCGTAAACACAGCTAAGACACTTCAGAGAATCCAGATCCGTACTGGGAGTGCTGCTTGTGTGCATGCGCAAATGTAAAATGGTGTATTTTCCCTTTCACTACAATCATAAAAGGTCCTCTTTGCGTGAACCTGGATCTGGGCCGTAACCACTGCATTAGTTTTCTTGGACAAGTTCTTACCCATGTTCTATATGGGTATAAAGGAGCAGATCAACTGAGACACTTTCAGGGTCATGTGACAATTGTCAAAATGAACAGGGGCATGGGATCGAACTACTGACTAGGATTTCTCCAGAGCCCCCGATGGCGAGGATAGGTTTTGGCTGCAGGCTATCAACAGGTCGCGGCCGTCTGTACGGTGCTGGCATCTGATTGCAGTAGACAGAGAACCAGAATCCGGGTGAATATAACATGGCGGTGTAGGGAGTGCAATGCAACAATATACAGGAACAGGACGCCAGGAAACAGCAGGTAGTTAGAACTCCAGAGAGAACTTGAGGACAGCAGACTAATATCACCTTTTGCCTTGATACAGTAGAATTGAGAAGAGGGTTTAAATAAGGAGAAAAGTCACATGGTAACCAGAGCCATGATGTGAAGTGTGAAACACACGATCAGTCATGTGGTGGGACCAAAACAAAACAATGACAACAAAAATCAGGTAATGTAAAAATAATGAATGCTGTGAATACAGTAATCCTGACATCCACCAATAAAAATGTCTATTTTGAGACATCACTTATAATTCATACCATACCGCCCAACATTTGAGAATCAGAAAGAGGGACAATATTTCACGGGATGGTAGAGGGAGTGTGTCTTGTACCGCCCCCGGGGACATGTCTGGGGAAGTGAGTGTGTCTTGCACCGCCCAGATGGTGGTTCTAGTGCTTTGTGTAGCAGGCTGTTAAAAATAAGTGTTTTGGCCTAGGTGTTCATCCCACTACTTATATACATTATTGCAGTGGCCAATGGTAACTTTGAATTCTTTTTTTATTTCAAAATTCACCAATAAAATTACATAATACACTCTGCAGCACAGTGCCATATAAGGTATACATTCAGTACGGCCAATGGTAACTTATCACACACTGTGTCCTCTATGTATGTACCCAGCCATCCATATGTCTGCCCCTTTTTGTTTGTCCAACCATTCATATGCCCAGCCATCCATGTGTCTGAACCTTTGTCCAATGGTATTTGTTATTTGTCCAATCTCCATATGTCTACCCCTTGTTATTTGTCCAGCCTCCGTATGTCTACCCTTTGTTATCTGTCTAGCCTCCATATGTCTACCCCTTGTTATTTGTCCAGCCTCCATATGTATACCCCTTGTTATCTGTCCAGCCTCCATATGTCTACCCCTTGTTATTTGTCCAGCCTCCATATGTCTGCCCCTTGATCAGCACATTTCACACCTGTGTCCAGGACTTCTCCCGTGCTGCACCTCCACACTGGCCTGACCCCTCTTCTTCAGTCAGACTCTCGCCCACATTGCAGGTCTTCAAGCGCTCACTTAAAACGCACCTGTTCAGGCTAGCCTGCCCCTCCTCCACTTAACATCCTCATCCATATGTTTCCCCCCTGTTTATATGTCCAGCCTCCATATGTTTCCCCCCTGTTTATATGTCCAGCCTCCATATGTTTGCCCCCTGTTTAAATGTCCAGCCTCTATATGTTTGCCACCTGTTTATATGTCCAGTCTCCATATGTTTGCCCTCTGTTTATTTGTCCAGCCTCCATATGTCTGCCCCCTGTTTCTATGTCCAGCCTCCATATGTCTTCCCCCTATTTATATGTCTAGCCTGCATATGTGCATATGTCTGCCCTCTGTTTATATGTCTAGCCTCCATATGTCTGCCCTCTGTTTATATGTCCAGCCTGCATATGGCTACCCCGTTTGTATGTCTAGCCTGCATATGATGCCCCGTTTAAATGTTTAGCCTGCATATGTCTGCCCTGTTTATATGTCTAGCCTCCATATGTTTGCCCCCTGTTTATATGTCCAGCCTCCATATGTTTGCCCCCTGTTTATATGTCTAGCCTGCATATGTCTGCCCCCTGTTTATATGTCCAGCCTCCATATGTCTTCCTCCTGTTTATATGTCTAGACTGCATATGTCTGCCCTCTGTTTATATGTCCAGCCTCCATATGTCTGCCCTCTGTTTATATGTCTAGCCTGCATATGTCTGCCCCCTGTTTAAATGTCTGGCCTGCATATGTCTGCCCCCTGTTTATATGTCTAGTCTGCACATGTCTGCCCTCTGTTTATATATCTAATCTCCATATGTCTGCCACGTTTATATGTCCAGCCTCCATATGTTTGCCCCCTGTTTATATGTCCAACCTCCATATGTTTGCCCCCTGTGTATATGTCCAGCCTCCATATGTTTGCCCCCTGTTTATATGTCCAGCCTCCATATGTTTGCCCCGTTTATATGTCCAGTCTCCATATGTTTGCCCCCTGTTTACATGTCCAGCCTCCATATGTTTGCCCCCTGTTTATATGTCTAGCCTCCATATGTCTTCCCCCTGTTTATATGTCTAGCCTGCATATGTCTGCCCTCTGTTTATATGTCCAGCCTCCATATGTCTGCCCTCTGTTTATATGTCTAGCCTGCATATGTCTGCCCCCTGTTTAAATGTCTAGCCTGCACATGTCTGCCCCCTGTTTATATATCCAATCTCCATATGTCTGCCCCGTTTATATGTCCAGCCTCCATACGTTTGCCCCCTGTTTATATGTCCAGCCTCCATATGTTTGCCCCCTGTTTATATGTCCAGCCTCCATATGTTTGCCCTCTGTTTATATGTCCAGCCTCCATATGTTTGCCCCCCGTTTATATGTCCAGCCTCCATATGTTTGCCCCGTTTATATGTCCAGCCTCCATATGTTTGCCCCCTGTTTATATGTATAGCCTGCATATGTCTGCCCCCAATTTAAATGTCTAATCTCCATATATTTGCCCCCTGTTTATATATCCAGCCTGCATATGTCTGCCCCCTGTTTATATGTCCAGCCTCCATATGTTTGCCCCCTGTTTTTCTGTCCAGCCTTCATATGTTTGTCCCGTTTATATGTCCAGTCTCCATATGTCTGCCCCCTGTTAATATGTCTAATCTCCATATGTCTGCCCCTTATTATTTATTGTCTTACCTCTGATGTTTTCTCTCTTCTCTCTTTTGATTCCTTCCTCCGCGGTGCTCCATTCTCCCACTCCCTCTCTTCTTCCCTCTCTGTGGCAGTTACGTGATGTGGCCAGTGATAAGCAGCACAGTGCAGGAGCCCTGTATGACCAAATCTGTCTTCTGTTTCTGTTTTCTAGAATGGCAATGACCGTATATGTTAGGTCACTGCCATTCACAGAAACATATTTAGTCCTACAGGGCTCCCACAGGAGCCATGTATTACCAATACTGTTACTGCATATCACAGCAGCACCGCATGGGCTGAACTCATTACAAAAAACAACAACTTTGTCCCGAGAGTCTCTTCTGATCTTTGAGAACAGTGGTAAAGTGGACGGGACAGTCTCCCGAAAGCGGGACTGTCCTGCTGGAATCAGGACAGTTGGGAGGTATGCATTGCTCAAAAGTCATCTTACATATGTTGCATACAGCCCATCCAGGATTCATAAATAAGTAAATGTGACAAACGCTCCTTAATAATTCCTATTAGATGTCTAATCCTGTCTTCCTCTTCTCATTGACTACCAGTGTTTAACTGTTACTGGCTCTTAAAAATGATCTGTAGAGAATTATCACTGCCACCACCAGTATGTGCGCCAGATGTTACGCAATGGACGACATCCTCATGGACATCCATATGACGGGGCGGACTTTGCCTTTTGCATGGCAAAACCGCACAATGGAGGGGGACTTTGCCATGCTAATAAGGCACACAGGGTGGTATTAAGCAGATCCGCACAGATCTGCTTTCGTACGGGCGTAAGATCCTTGTGGTAAACTTACGGTTGGATTATGGACACTCCCCTCTTCTGTGAGTAGTTACAGACGTACATGCGGGGGTCTGAATCGGGTCCAGAGGTTCCATGTTGTGCAACCAACATATGTGTGTGTTTTACAAGGTAAAGGAAAAGAAACACGTTGTTGTCAATCTGCCAGTCAGTTCTGTCAATGGGCCATTGTCTCCCATCCTGTCACCAGTAATGTAGCTTTTATGATGCTGGGTGGCTTTCCACCACTATGCCTTGGTATGTGAGAATTATGTTGTAATTAGTAACTAACATTGGCTGTAATTGTAGATTTGCAAGCTTACAGTTCTTGCTTTAGGAGCTCAAACACACCAGGTAACCTTGAATGTAAAACAACACTGTTATAACCAGCAGTTGATTCAGCGGCATTAATGTTATGGTGAATGTTTATCTACAGCAGTGGATTATTAATTCTCCTGCTCCTTTAAGCCAATCAAAATGGATTCATTTTTGGATTTTCATTTTCAATTAACTAATTTACATAGTAGTGTAAATAACATTCCATATCCGTTCAGCAGCAGCAATCATATGGTGAATGTTTATCTATGGTAAATGCATCTGGACTTAGTTCATACATCACCCTTACGGCTGCATTGCTGATCGTTTAGGGGGGGGGCTTCCTCTGCTCCGTCCCCTAATTTGCATGCTTATCTCCTCCTTTACAGTGGAGATAATGCATGTGTAAAGGAGGGGAAGCCCCCTTTTCATAACAGCCGGTGGCCATAACTATAGTTATGATCGCTGATCCTCTGCTCCGTCCCCTAATTTGCATGCCTATCTCCGCCTTTACAGCGGAGATACTGCATGCGTAAAGGGGGGAAGCTGATCGTAACGGAGCTTCCTCTGCTCCGTCCCCTAATTTGCATGCCTATCTCCACCTTTACAGTGGAAGCCCCCTTTTCGTAACAGCCGTAACTATAGTTACAGCCGCCGGCCCTTATGACAGCGTATGAAGGTTGTGGGCTTGCCGATTGGGCCTGATCCAGACCTACAACCGCGAGCGCCTGTGAGCGCCCGCGAGCGTAGCGTATGATCGCCCGGGCGTATAAACCTTCACGCCCATGACACTCCCATTGATTGTACCTACTTACGGCGGCTGAACCCTACCCTAAGTTTTTCCAGTGTACGTGCGAATTTTCGTACCGATACGCTGGTAGTACTGGGCTTAGCACGCCCATACTGTACAATTTAAATGGCTATCCCCGCCTCTGTGTAGTAACTCGAGCGTCCAGACTATCGTCGTACAAAACGCACGCCCCTTGAGCGAAAAATACACTGAAAAATACGCTCGCTGTTCGCTCATGTCCTTCGGTCGACCGGAAGTTGTCATACTGCACATGCGTAGTGTGTTTTTTTTTCACGCATTTTCGCTTACGATCGGCGTACGGACGCTTGCGGCCGTAGCTCTGGATCAAGCCCAATGTGACCATCATAAATAAATTAAGGGGCCTAATTGTGGGTCTAGTCCTACCTGTGTACAGCAGCAAGATCTATGCTCGTGCCGCCATCGAGCCAAAGCCACATTGCCCAGAACATTACACTGTCTCAACCGGCTGCCATCGTCTCATACTGC
>WWET01002744.1:68719-88132 GCA_011038615.1 Limnodynastes dumerilii | reverse complement strand
TTCCTGCCTTGAATCCAGTTCCAGCCTTGACTCCAGCTCCTGCCTTGGATCCAGTCCTTGCTACCTCCAGTTCCTGCCTTGAATCCAGCTCCTGCCTTGGATCCAATCCTTGCTACTCCAGTTCCTGCCTTGAATCCAGCTTCTGCCTTGGATCCAATCCTTGCTACTCCAGTTCCTGCCTTGAATCCAGCTTCTGCCTTGGATCCAATCCTTGCTACTCCAGTTCCTGCCTTGAATCCAGCTTCTGCCTTGGATCCAATCCTTGCTACTCCAGTTCCTGCCTTGAATCCAGCTTCTGCCTTGGATCCAATCCTTGCTACTCCAGTTCCTGCCTTGAATCCAGCTTCTGCCTTGGATCCAATCCTTGCTACTCCAGTTCCTGCCTTGAATCCAGCTTCTGCCTTGGATCCAATCCTTGCTACTCCAGTTCCTGCCTTGAATCCAGCTTCTGCCTTGGATCCAATCCTTGCTACTCCAGTTCCTGCCTTGAATCCAGCTTCTGCCTTGGATCCAATCCTTGCTACTCCAGTTCCTGCCTTGAATCCAGCTTCTGCCTTGGATCCAATCCTTGCTACTCCAGTTCCTGCCTTGAATCCAGCTTCTGCCTTGGATCCAATCCTTGCTACTCCAGTTCCTGCCTTGAATCCAGCTTCTGCCTTGGATCCAATCCTTGCTACTCCAGTTCCTGCCTTGAATCCAGCTTCTGCCTTGGATCCAATCCTTGCTACTCCAGTTCCTGCCTTGAATCCAGCTTCTGCCTTGGATCCAATCCTTGCTACCCCAGCTCCAGCCTTGTATCCAGTTCCTGCCTTGAATCCAGTTCCTGCTGGTCCAGTTCCTGTTGATCCAGTTTCTGCTTTCCCAGTCCGACTGACCCAACCCTGCGGACGCCAGTTATACGGACTTTTTGCACCCCGCTGTGTCGTGTTGTACTGTCGTTCACCCTACAGCTTCTGGTGCCTCTAACACTGGTTCCCCTGCCACCGGCTCTACCACCATCTATTCAGACCTTGTTCACCCTACTGGGACATTCTCATCATCACAAGTCTCTATTTACGGACTATTCAATCACCAAAGCATCTGTTTGTTTTCTGCTAAATACTTGTCATAGGACTCTTTTCTTGTGTTCATCTGTAGGCACCCATCCCCGATTAAACCTGCTCAATTTCATTTCATCCCATCTCGGTTGTCTCAATCCTTGGAACCCGGGACCGATCCCAACCTAACTCTGAACGTGACATATGGTATGTATATTTTTGGGTATGCGGACTCCCAAATAAGTGACATGGGCCTTAGCCCATGTCACCCGGAATGGCTTGGCCCACGTCGGCTGGATGTAATTGCTATTGATTTATTCTGATTAATGGAGAAGCCAGAGACTTCCCCAAACTTGGATATTTTATGCAAGATCAGGCCCAAGGAGTGCTGTGGGTTTGCAATATAAAGTAAAAGGTCGTCTGCGAATGCGGTTATTTTAGTGTGAGTACTTCCAATTTTGATCCCTTGGAACGTGTCCCATGATTGTAAAATGCGTCACAACGGGTCTAAGGCCAAATTGAATAAGAGTGGAGATAGAGGGCAACCCTGCCTCGTTCCCCTTGTCATGGATACTTTGTACTTGTCAGTGCCATTGATAAGAAGTGTGGTTTGTGGGTTGGTGTACAAGAATTTGATGAATTGAGAGAAGCTCTGTCCAAATTGCCGTATCTCAAAGTCTTTTTGAAGATGGGTCCATGAGACCCTATCAAAGGCCTTTTTCATGTCGAGGCTGAGCAGGATATTATTTTGTGTGGTGTGTTTTGGAGGGTGGATGCGATTACTGCTGCTATTGCAGTTCGCACTCCTCTCACGGAATGTCTATGATGGGTAAAGCCCATCTGGTGTGGGGTAAGGAGCCTGGGGAGAATAGACTGCAATCTACTTGCTAGAATTTTTGCTAATAATTTGAAGTCCTAATTAAGTAAGGTTATTGGGCGATAGGATGATACTAGATCAGGTGATTTGCCTGGCTTCAAGATGAGAATTGTATTGGCTTCATTGAATTGCGGGAAAGACGGTTGGTCAGCATATAATGTTTGGAACAATGGGCCGGATCCAGAACTACGTCCGTCTTCCATAGACGGACGTAGTTCAATAAACAGTAGCTACTGCGCATGCGTAGTAGCTATTGTATGTAATCTGCGTATCATTTTGATACGTAGATTGCGTATATGTGGTCTTTTAGACCGCATATACGCAATCTACGTATAGAAACGATACGCAGATTACGTACGTATTTTTATGGATATGTATTAGTATTCTGGCCTTATTGGCAGACTGACATTCCCCATCCCAGTGTTAACACTCAGCGCCGCTTATCATACACTTTATATTCTCTTCTAGTCTTACCCCTTGGAGGTATTTGGAGACACCTCCTAGTGTTTGGTTGCGGCCATTTCAGCAGAGTGCACAGTGCGCTTGAGTACTCAATGATATAATATTTTTCGTAGTTCTGGATCTGGCCCAATCTGGTTAAAAAGGGAGTAATATTGTGTTTGAGAGCTTTATAGTACTCTGCAGTAAACCTGTCTGGGCCTGGGGATTTGTTGTTATTTAGAGAAGTAATGGCCATCTTCGCCTCTTCCTCTGAGATTGGTGCCTCTAAAATCTCTCTTTGGTTTTGAGATAACCTAGGTAGTTTAGCCGAATCTAATATTTGATCATGTAGTATGTGATTCTGCGGGTCAGCCGTGTACATCTGTTCATAGTAATGTTTGAAAATTTGTGCAACCTTATCATTGTCGGTGTAGTTAAAATTATCTTGTGGGTCTATGAACATTGGTATATGGTTTTTTTTTTTTGAGTTTTGGACAGGTTTGCCAGGAGCTTTCCTGACTTATTACTCCATCGATAGTAGCGGTTTTTGTTGTAATCTAAGTGTGTTTGGGCCTGAGATAAAAGAAAGGTCTCAAGCAATTGTCTTTCTTCCGTATATTGCAGTAAATTGTCGTCAGTGGGGCCTACACTATACCGAACATATGCACTCTGCATACTTTTCAATAGTATGTTATGTTTCTTACGAGCATCTTTCCTCCTGTTAGCCTGGTATGACATTATATGGCCTCGCATTACTGCTTTAGCAGTATTCCAAAAGAGTATTGGAGTATCCCAATGCTCCAGATTATCATCAACAAACTCTAGCCATTTGGAGTTAAGATACTCGCGGAATGTGTCGGAGTAGGAAAGATATGTCGGAAAGTGCCATTTATATCGGGTGGGATAAATATTGGGTAGGTTCAAGGTGATAGATATTGGGGCATGATCCGAAATCATTATATCCGAGATTTTTGCTGTTATGATGCTGGTGAATAGATGAGTAGCCATCAGGAGATAATCAATTCGCGAGAATGTTTTGTGTACCTGCGAGTGGAAAGTGTACAATTTGTCTGTGGGGTTTAAGAGTCTCCATGGGTCTAATAAGTCCTGCCGGTTTTTGAGAAGGTGTATACATTCCCATGCGTGTGGTACTCCGGCATTACGTGGCTGTGATCTGTCTAGTGTAGGATTGTCTGTCACATTAAAAACTCCTCCAATTATGAGACCGGGGGTATCCTGCTGCAGCAAGATGCGTGATAAGTTTTCATAAAATGTCTGGTTAGGACTGTTAGGAGCATAGATGTTGACTAACTTGTATGTTTTTTGTCCAAGTCTGATGTGTAATATTATGTATCTCCCATCCGGGTCAAGGATTTGGTTTCTATGCAGCAGTATAGCCACTCCCCTTTTCTTGGATGGGAATGGTGCTGTGATACACTCACCAATCCAGGGGGATCTCAGGGTTGTTCCCTGTGTCTTGCACCAGTGGGTCTCCTGAAGGAAGACGATGTCGGGTCTCAATTTTTTAAGGTGAGAAACCCTTTTCCTCTTTATGGGAGCATTGAGACCACCCACGTTCCAGGAGACTAGTCTCACCCCTGGCGGTGGTGTCCCACTGCTCCTCTGATCAGGTCACCGTGTATGTGCCACCTGTGCTATCTGAAATATTTTAATCAATACCACGTTATTTGTAAGGCCAGGGTATTGAGCATGAGTTAGTGAGTTAGCTTTGAAAGCAGGGGTCAGCAGCCATGCAGCAGGTCATCTACCAACATACAGCATGCACCATGTGACAAAACATTGTAACCATATCATGTGCTTATAAAGAATTACTTTTACTTTTAGAACTCTAATTAACGCCTTTTTCAATATTTCCTCCAGAATTCTAACTAGCCCCTCCCATTTTTGTGGGATGTGGTTTAGGAACAGAATGTTAACAAGTAAATAGACTAAATAACAGAGAAATATCAGAGTCAGCCACCAACTAAACTCTATGTAGCTATCCATTATGCCAATTCCCACACATTACATGACACGTTTGATTTTGGTCTGTAACTAGGCCGAAGAAGTTTGCTGGAGCGGGGTCTCCCCTGGAATATCCATATGTTCTATAAAGGCCCGGGCTTTAGTAGCATCATCAAACATCCGGTCTCCGCTCTCAGTGGAAATACGGAGTTTAGCCGGATAAAGCAACGCGAATCGTACATCGTGGTTGTGTAGGAATTTGCACAAGGGGTTAAACTCGCGACACTTTTGGGAGACCTGCGCTGAAAAGTCTTGAAAGATAAATATTCTATTCCCTTTGACCTGTAAGGGGTTGCACCCCCTATATGCTCGCAGTACTGCCTCTTTATCCCTAAAATTGAGAAATTTGGCAATTACTGCCCTTGGCCTCTCATCCCTACCTGGACGCATTGGCCCTAACCTGTGAGCTCTCTCAATGGACATGCTGGCATGGCCGGGAGTTATAGATAAAGCTGCAAATAGATCTGTTTGTAGGCATGTCAGCAGGTCCCTATCCTTAATTACTTCAGGAATAACGATAAATCGTAGGTTGTTACGTCTGTTGCGATTTTCAATATCTTCCATTTTTATCGGTTAGGGTCGCAAGGAGTTTAGATTGAGACACCACTGTGTTTTGGAGCGTGGTTATTATATCATCAGAGTCACTTGCTCTTTGTTCAAGAGCCTCAATTCGGTTAGTAATAACGTTAACCTGCGTGGTTGTGGTCGAAAGCATCTCCTGTAGGCTCTGAAATTTTTGGTCTAATTTTTGCTCTACAGCTAAGTCAATTTGTGGGAGGAGACTTTGAGATATTTCCTTTGCCGTTTCTTTCGAAAACGAGGGAGAAGGGGGTTGTGTGTAAAAGATTGCTGGGATTTCTAATTTCCCAGATGACTGGGACAGCGATTTAGGAGGTGAAGAACGATTTTTGGGTTGGGATGGTAGGTCTTTAACATTAGATGCTTTCTGATTTTTACCCATTTTGGTAGGCGCACTAGAAGTAGCTATCTCAATATACCTTATCATAAGCAGAAAATACAGTGGGTAACAAAATATGGTAGTTCACCATTCGAAGTAAACATACAATAGAAAAGTTTGTATAATATCTGGTAAAGGTTACTTTCCCTGCAATGTGAAGAAAATACACTTAGCAAAGAAAACAATGTCCTGCAGGTATAAAGTGATAATTCAAATAATCCTTTAACTGAGAATTATGCCAACCCTTCCAGATATGGAAGTATGTCTCGTTATATTTCCTATAGAGTAGCAAGTAGGGGACAGCAACAGCTTCAAATAATCCCTTTCTAGCAATGATAACAGTACCTGAACAAGTTTACTCAACTATAATGAAAACAGAGAGCGTCCCACTCACAATCAGGGCCTGTGATTATATATGAGCCCGCAAAATACTCACAGATACCCCTGCGATAAGGATTCTGTGGAGTTCAGTCCCAAGCCTGTATAGGCGTGATCTGTTTCAAGGTTCTTATGGGTGTCCAAAACCACTATAGATGTCGGACCTCTTAGGGTCTCGGTGGAGTATAGCAAAGGCACTCAGATGTCTGCTCTCCCTCTAGTAATGGTCGCTGGCTACTGCTGGTTATTGGGGTACAGGGGTATAGTTGGTCTTCTCAGGGCCCCGCCGCTGACCAGTTCAGCGTGGCTGTCGACGCTCCAGTCTGTAGCAAGTTTACAAGTGAGGGGAGATGAGCTGGGAAAACATCTATAGCGAAGTTTCCAGTAACTTGAAGGTAGCCAATCAATGTAACAAAGCAATGCTGGGAAAACATCTATAGCGACTGGATGGTAGGTATAACTCCGCCAGTGATGCAGGGGCCTCTATCCAATGTGTCCCTCCAGTCCCAGCACTGCGAAGTCTGTGGAACAAATGTGGGGTATCAGAGCCTGCCAAAGAGCACAGGCTATACGTGGTCCACAAAATGGCGGCCAGACCAATGCATGCTGGAAACCCGGGTATGGCGGCAGCGGGCTAATAGTCGTTCAGGGAGGACTGTCCCATGCTGTTAGTCCAATATATGCCTCTGAAGCTCACCCCAGCACTATCCTCACTGGACCAACAGACACACACAGTCTTGTGTATCAGTCATTGGGAAGCGTGTAAATGATTTTGTGAGGTAATGGCATTCACTGCTTCTAGTGATGCTGCAAGTCTCCTTCTAGCTGGCTTGTTCCCGGAGAGTAGATGAGGGAAACAGCAGAGTCGGGCGAGGAGCGGGTTAAGAAATGGGCGCTAGCCCCAGTCACATGCGGAACACCACAATGGCGCAACAAGGCCGCAAGTAATAGCCCCTCCAGGGCAGTGAGTCCAATAAGCTGCCCACCCCAAGCCTCTGTATCTCCCACCTAGTAAACAATCTCACCCAACACCGTATGACGGGCACTGATGTTCCGATAGCCTTTTCCCCTGCGGCTCTCCGACAGTTCTGTGGTGGCAAGAAAGCACCCTCAGATGCACGTGGGATCTACCTACAGGCTGTTGCTCGGCTCTGGAGGGTGGACGAGTCACTCACTCCATCCACCGCAGGGATCAGTGTAGTCGTGGATAGTGTCCCAGATAATTCTGGCACTCATGCGTTCCCGTTCAGGCCTTAGCACGCCTCGTGGTAATCGCCGCGGCCTGGCGCCTGCAGTGTTGTCGGGCTAGGCTTCCTATGAAGTTGGTTCAGGGAGCCAGGGATCGGTCTTCCCCTTTGCCTGCTCTTATCCTCCTCACTTTTCCACACAAAGGGGTCAGGATTACCTCCCCAAAGTGAATATATACTGGCTTGGCACGGGAGTCTGTGGAGGAGCTCAGTAAAATACGTTCATCTTAGGTTCTTTGGAGTCTTACCCAGTACTGGCGATATATCTAACTTACACTTTTGTTATGTATAGGGAATACTCAATTTCAGGGCCTCTAGATCCCTCTTTACACTCTCTACCAAGTGCAACAATATATATAATTATATATTATATATATATTATATAATAATATAATATATAATAATAATATTAATAATAATAATATAATATATATATTATAATTACATACATTAGTAAGTACTATCCATTCATTTAGCTCTACTAATACAATTTTTAACAAAATCTCTTTTGCTCATTAAAGTACTGATGTGGATCTACTAGTAGAGGAAATACAGAAGACTGAACCTCTTATCACAGCAAGTGAAACAACTTATTCTGAGGCTGCAAGAGAAGATAGGGCAGCAAGATCACCACAAGTTCTATTTATTCAAGGTCAGTGCCCTAGTCAGAACTCACTGGGATTAATTATTTGTAGGTGAAAATCTGGGACATAATGGACCATACTTTCTTTGCCCAAATACTATGCCAATATGAGATTGGGTTACACCCTTTTCTGCTATATTCCTTGTTAAATAAGTTTGTTCATACAGTTCATAACAAAACTTGTGATAGATAGATAGATATGAGATAGATAGATAGATATGAGATAGATAGATAGATAGATATGAGATAGATATGCTTCATTTTTTTTTATCTTCTTTATCTTGGGGGGGTCTATAGCACTTTTCACTAAACAACTTCTAATGTTTGGGGCCCTTCTATAAATGAACTTAGGGTACTTAGGAAGGTTAGGCTTCAGATCTTGATCTTGAAGCAAGCTCCACAAAATTTTCTAACCATTTTTTCAATTCTTTTATAGTCTTTATTAAACTGAGTGATAAAACAGATATTAGAGGTGTCTCTTTTACCTGTCCTATTCTTTCTCTCTTTTAAAAGTTGGTTTCTAGTTTTTTTCTTTACTTTCTCTAGAGCTTGATTTAATTCTTCTTCTTTGTAGCCTTTTCTTAAAAATTGTTCCTTTAGTTCGTTACTTTGTTCCTGATATGTCTTCTTATCTGAACAATTGCGTTTGACTCTGAACTGATTTCAACCAATTCGGATGGTGTGCACTTTCCCTGGGTATAAATGAATTGGTGTCAGTTGGTTTCTTAAAGGTTTCTGTATAAATACTTCTACCCTCCCCTTTAATCCTTAGGTCCAAAAACACTACTTCTTTCCTATTTTCACTGTATGTTAGTTTAATATTAAAGCTGTTCCTATTTAAATCTGCACAGAATTCCTCCAAAGTGGCATCATCCCCTTCCCAAACCATCAGTATGTCATCGATATACCGAAAATAGGCTTTTAGGCCTTTTGGAGCTAAGGGATGGTTATATACCATTTGGTCCTCCCACCACGCCATAAAAATGTTTGCGTATGGGGGCGCAAATTTAGTTCCCATCGCAGTTCCCCCTTTTTGTAAGAAGAACTGGTTTGAGAACCAAAAAAAGTTGTTATTTAAAATCAACTTGATTCCCTCTAATACAAACTCTTTCTTATAAATATCAAGTTCTGATTTTTCCAACATCCACTCCATCACTATTCAATAGTGATTGGATTTTATTTTATATTTTTATTAAAGAAACTTTGGATCAAACTATTTAGTTTTTGGAAGTTGAAGAACCCCCCAGGGCTTTATAGCCCTGTCCGAGCGGAGATTAACACCAAACAGCGAATTTACTGTGGCTGAAGGAAAAATTCCCTTTTTATATGTGCACATAGAGAAACGAGCTAGTGAGTAGGATACCTTACATTTGGAGCACGTTACTGCATATGATTCGTTGAATTCACCGTGGTCGAAGGGAGAGATCCCCTCTTACGTGTGCATTTAAACAAACCAGCTAGACGGTTATTGTTATGGGTCTGAACACAAGATATATGTAATGTGAGTGAATAAGTGGAAGACTTGCATGCTTTTTTTCATACAATATTGTACCATTGGAGCGTTGTCTCTTTTTTGTTTCATAAAATCATCATCCGAGCCTTGATTGGAGAAGGAAGACAGCAGCTCCCCCACGAATCAAAGAAAGAGAATAAGAATCCGGATCAAAATTTCTGTGATGAGCATGAAGCCCAAGAGGCATCTCCTGTGAGTAGAATCATATTCTTATTTCATCCGTTTGGAAGACAGCCCTATTGAAAGAACTTACATTAAGAAGGACATTTTTCGTTTTTCTTTTTTGGTATAGGCGCTATGTGATTGGTTTTTTACTAAAACATTAAAGGAGTGACACTTCATTCTATGCTGTATTACATGTATTTCTGTTTGCTCATTGAAACGTAGAAGTCTTTGTTATCTTCTAGTACTGGTGAAATCACATGTACTGATGCAATTTGTTGACATTATTTATAGTTGTTGTATCTCCTTGTGACCCTTATAAAAACTATTTACACACAAATTATGCGTATTTGATAAACTATAATGTATAATTAAATATCAACAAATAATTGTAAATATAATAATGGGGTAGATCCAGAACTACGTCCGTCTTTTAGACCGCATATATGCAATCTACGTATCGAAACGATACACAGATTACGTACAATAGCTACTACGCATGCGCAGTAGCTATTGTTTATTGAATTACGTCCGTCTATGGAAGACGGACGTAGTTCTGGATCCGGCCCAATGTGATTAAATATAAGTGCATAATATTATGAGTTAAAATATAATTTAGTGATGAACTATTAAATAAACATCTATTTATAAAAGATAGAATAGAATAACTACTTAATATTGTAATTTATATTATCTACTTTACCCATTATATTGTAACCTATTATAGTAAATTAATTAAAAAATATTAAAAGTTCTTCTCTTTATTTAAACCTCTGGAACTCATAGTACCAAGTTCAAAAGTCCACCTCTTCAACAGCTCCTTATCCAAATCACATCCTCTAATCCCAACATTTATTATGTTGAGGCTGATTCAGAGTTTGGGTGTAAGGGTAAATCAAGTGTACAGCTCGGCTATACCATTTTGCAAAGTATGGGGAGCTAATTAATCTTAAATCTTTTGCAAGCAGGGAAAATACATTACTTTTGCACATAGAACTCAAATACTGCATAGCTTTATGTTTCATTTTATAAAACAGAGTTGAGCTAAGAAACTTCACCTCTCAAATATAATTTTACTTTCACAATTGAAATTTGCCTCCCCTGCAATTCAACATGGTATTGCTCAGGTCTACACTTGCACCTAAAATAAGGTGTAAGTGCAACTTGGAATCAGCTCCGTTGTCTTTATGTTCTAAAAGGTTGTTTTAAGGATCAGCAGGTTTTCTCAATATATCTCAAATTACATTAACAGGTCAAACCATTATACCCCTTTCACATCGCCCCAAAAACCATGGTTATTGGCAGGGCAAGCCGCAACAACCCAGGTCGAGACGCAGGCCCGTATTCAGACCTCCGTCTTCTGTGGCCGTCCGTCCATAACTAACCGATTGAGGTAACTAGGCATGCGTAGTAATTATTGTACGCTATTTACGTAGCGTTTCACAACGTAGATTGCGTACAGGCGGTCTTTAAGGGGAAGCATGGTAAGTGTACAGTGTGGGAGGGGGCTCCCACACTGTAGCGAATCAGCGGCCGTACGGACTGCTGATCCGCACGTCTGACTTAATGCAGGCTTGTGGCAGCGTAAGCTGCATAAAGCCTGCACAACAGAGGGAAGTGACAGGGGGTGTGCACTCCCCTCTTTCTCGCGTTATTACAGACTCCCGCACGCACGGAAAGCATGCAGGAGTCTGGATCAGGCCCTTTATGCTGTTGGCTGTATCAATGTCAAAAATAGCAATCACGGTACAGCAACTGCATCCCCACACCATGCACTAACCATAGTTAAACCATTAGTTGAACTACTGCACCCTAATTGCGTTATCATCACATAAAAGAATGTGCAGTGCTAAATAATAACAAAATCTGCTACGCACACACCACTCCACATCAGCCCCTCAGTGTCTAGATCAACAGACTTCAATGTATGAAGAAGTGGACTGCACACCTTGGAGATGACACCATTGATTAGAATCGTGCAAGACTGACATTTTGATAATGGGCTTTTCCATCCATAAATTAATTTAATACATTAGCAGATGCTTTAGATCACCAAGGTGATATAGTGTTCTATTGTCATGCTTACCAATACCTTTATTTATCTACCAGCCACATGAAGAAAGGAATACATTAATGGCAATATATGTATAGAGGCAGTCTCTGATATTTGTACAATAGCTCATGTAAAACGTTCTTAGAATGATTACTGCTTTTTTTTTTTTTTTTTTTAGTAAAGAACATTTTTTAGTGTTAATAAATAGCATGGAAGTGAGATAACAGTTTGAGTTCCTGAGTTTCTATGGATTTTTTACAATGTGCTTTTAAACGTATATTTGTTCATCCTGAATTAGTATCAGTGTAGAGAGGTTATACCAACAATGATGTCTGCAGAAATGTTTGATAATTCTACAGGGGCTTATTAGGCTGTGGCTGTGTTTACCTGCAAAGGTAGGAGACTCCTTTACCAATCACCAGTGTATGTCCAAATACAAGTGTCAATTACTGTTCACTGTTTCATTATCCTATCTTATGGATTTCATCCCTTTCTAGTGTTCTTCATGGTGTTTATAATGAAGAACCAAATCCAGAACTCCATTGCAGAGGTTAACACATGGAATTTGCTACCCAGGAATTTGGGCACTCCCTCTTGAATTCTTGCGCATGAAATGAATTTCAGTGCCCTGGATCTTACCTTAAGCATTCTGCACGCATTATTCCATCTAGATCATATGCAAGAGCTTTGCCAAGCGCTTACTGTACAATTTGCATGCCTATCCCCACCCAGCATGTGTGTCATGTATAACACAAACAAAGAAAACATATTCTCCCATGAATATATTGAACACAATTTTATATAATAATCTACAGGAATCGCAAGAGGAGAAATATGTAAATGGGAGATTTCTGGCGCACACCTGACTTATAAGCAGAGTCAAATACAAATAATCATCAATTAAAACATGACTTTTATTATCTTACTACATTAAAAAACAAAAAAAACAAAAAACACCTGGTTGGTGACACTCGATGTAGAGGCTCTCTATACGAGTATACAACATGGAGATGGCCTTACGGCTATAAAACATTATTTGAACTCTGCAACAGTTACTCCACATAATGAATTTATTCTACATCTTTTGAGTTTTGTCCTAAAGAGGAACTACTTTATTTTTGATGGTACATTTTACTTGCAATTACGCGGGACGGCGATGGGGACAGCATGTGCCCCATCGTTCGCCAACCTCTTTCTCGGATGGTGGGAGCATTTTGTGGTGTTCGCGGAGCCACATGAGAAATGGACATCCCATGTTCTCATGTGGCTCCGCTACATCGATGATATTTTTTGGGTGTGGCAGGGTGACGTCACCCTCCTAGATGAATTTGTCCTTGCTTTGAATAAGAATCACTTCAATTTGAAGTTTACAATGACTAAAAGCCAGGAGAGGGTGAATTTTTGGGACAGATTATATTGATACAAACCGGAAGATAGGTACGGATTTGTACCGTAAATCCACTGCCACAAATTCAATTCTACATTGTGACAGCTCACACCACAGGAACGTAATCTCCAATATACCAAAGGGAGAATATTTGAGACTCAGGAGAAACTGCTCCTCCCACTCTCAATTTAAGTTGAGAGCAAAGGAATTACAGACACGTTTACTCAATAGAGGTTATCCCCAAAAATTATTAATAAAGGCATACCACAACTCTCTTAAAACCAATCAAGACCAGCTGATTCATTCAGTTTCAAGGAGGGCGAAGCAACTGACCAATAAACAGGGTCAACAGACCAGATTTATTACTAACTATTGTCGACAAGCTAATGATATAACAAATATTCTTAACAGACACTCTCATGTTTTAAAAACAGATGAGACCCTTAACGCAATACTAGATGGACCTGTGTCCATGTGCTGGCGTAGAGCGAGGAGCCTTAATGATATACTGGTAAACAGCTCTTTTCCGTCCCACAAGAGGAAGATTGACAAGTATCCGGGCACATATCCTTGTGGGGCCTGCAATATTTGTCCTTACATTATGCAAACCCTCGAGGTTCAAGATCGCTTCTCAAAAATACATTTGATTCATCATTATGCAAACTGTAATACCAAGATGCTAATTTACTGTCTGACCTGTACATGTAGAAAGAGGGATGTTGGATATAAATAAATAAATAAATTATATCCGTTACCAGCGCTAAACTTTGGGTAATATATTGCTAATTATTAGCTATAAAATCAAATTAAACAGGATGGCTGAAAATGGAAATTGATGGATATAAAATACAATTTATTATCACAAATTTTAAAAAGATAATGATCCTAATCAGAAAATATGGATGTTGAACAGTAAATAAACAGATATAAAAATAATAAATAAATAAATATAAAATAACAGTAAAAATATGCAACATCAATGACTGGGGAATACTGTGGAAAAAACTTTGAAAAAATAAATAAACCAATAACAATGTAAATAAAAGAAGTCTGTGCAAAGTCAAATTATATATATTATTCTGACATCCTCTGATGTCTTGGTAATGCAATGAGAAAGCCTCTTATGAAGTAGAAAGTAATGAGCACTACTGAAAGTTTTTATATCCAATGTTGGAAGGACTAGTACAAACAGCGCTGTTGAAAATCCAATTCAATGACATGAAAAGCCAAGTTTCAGTATAATTACCGCTCCAGAGTTCTGTTAGCCGTATGTTTAAAGCTGTGTCTCAGGGCAGTCCCGGTCAACGCTGCCTCCCTCCACGGGGAGCAGCGGTCCTGGGTCTGTTTTGGAGAGAACGATGTGATGCTTCGGCTTCAGTTTCCCAGTACGGATGCGGTTTAAAGCGTGGTGCACGTGTGAATAGTTGGTAAGAATGAGCGGACACTTTGAAGTGATGTCATGAAAGGGGTTTGACCATTCCAATAACGGACAGGTTTCTAACCTGTGATGTAGCTAGATGCTCAATTACTGTGAGTAAGGAGGCAATACTGGCAACGCGTTTCGTCCCTGTATGGGACTTTTTCAAGCCAAAGTACTGTTTGTCATATTAAAGCCATATTTATACATGCTTAATTAATTGACTGATGATGTTTTTTACTTAATATATATATATAAGGCTAGTAATTGACTATAATTATAAGATGACATCGCTGTAAATCATTAAATTAATTTTTATTAGGACAAAATCCATCAATTTCTTATTTTTCGTTTATTTTTCGTTTGAATATAAGATAATAGTAATAATATAATGTCATAAAATGTTCATATAAATGATGAAATAATTACCATCATAAACTGAATCCAATTAGATAATGTCAAACACATATTAGCTTAAAAACCACAGGGACATTATGAATTTTTATGAATTTAACTTTTTTTGTATCATTATTGCAGTATTCTATGGATATAAAAGACACAGTCTGTTAACAATCAGAAAGAACCTTAATAGGCTCTCTATGTATAGACTATCCATATAATTGTATATATATAAGTATACATATAAATGTGCAAATTCATACACATATATATATACATATACATACACAAACACATGTACATACATATATACATATATACATACATATACATACATACACATACATACACTGTTCCCATCTAAATATATTATCCCATCTATATATATTTTAGTGAATCCAACCATATTTAGATCATAACTGAGAAAATGAAAAGTATATTGAAGTGAATAAAGTGGGGGTATGAATGAAGAATACATTAGATTAATTTTTTAGTTCCCTAGAAGTGTTTAAGTACCATTATATATACGCAAGTATAATATATGTCTCTAACTCGTCTTGATGTAATATTGGGAACATCAATTAAAGAGAAAATTATTATTTGGAGTCGTAATTAGAACCCTGTAGACCGAAATTCAAGATCTTCATTTAGACCTTCTGGAAATAAAGTTTGTAATTGGAAGATCCAGAATAATTCACGCTGACATAATTTATTGAATCTATCACCTCCTCGGTTTGTGGCTTTTATATTTTCGATTCCAGTTATAGTGAGATATTTTGGATCACTATTATGTTTTATCTTGAAGTGTCTGGAGACACTATGTGTCATAAGACTTTTAATAATATTATTTCTGTGTTCTCTGAACCGGGTTTTCAAAGGCTTAGTTGTTCGACCCACATATTGCAATTTACATGGACAATGTAGAAGGTAAATAACATATGTTGTATTGCAGTTTATAAACTGATTTATATAATATTGTGTGTTATTAACTGTGGAATAAATGGAAAGAGTTCGATGGGAGATAAGATTACATGTCAGACATACATTTTTACCACATTTATAACAACCTTTAGGTTTTGATGGAAGCCAATTATCATTAGATTGTTGCTTTTCAGGTTTTTTTTATTTGACTCGGTGCTAATATAGTTTTTAAATTTTTATTCTTCTTAAAAATAATTTTGGGTTTGGGTTGTAAAATATCTTTTAGAATTGGATCTGTTAGTAAAATGTCATGACCTGTACATGTAACCTACGTTACATAGATAAGACGATCAGGCCTCTCAAAACCAGGGTCCAGGAACACATTAGGTCAATCCGCAACGCTCCAGAAGATAAGAAAAAATTTAAGATCTTGACTCCAATTGCCAAACATTTTCTTTTCCATCACAGGGCAAATCCTGCTGGCCTGAAGGCTAGTGTAATAGAGAGAGTAACTACAAACATACGCGGTGGTGATCTCAATTCTGTTTTATTGAAGAAAGAAAAACGGTGGATTTTTCTATTAAATTCAGTACAACCGTGTGGACTTCATGAGAACATTACGTTCTCTCCTTTTCTATGAATTGTCTATTTGTTCTTTTGATGGCTATATCTGTTGGCCATAAAAGATCTCTATATTGCCCAGTTTTTCCTCACCATTTCCCTTTGATTCCTTAGGGATGTGAGTGTCGGTTAGGAGTTTATTAAAAACAAAACAATATATTTTACATGTATATGCTATTAACTTGCCTTCTATATTGTGTACTGTCCCTTTAAGAACATAGGAATTGGTGAAACAAACCTCCCCTTTTCTCGTTTTGTATTCTCATGCTTTCTTTTATTTATATGATGATATTGTCAGCTGTTTTGAACCCTCTGTCCCTCGTGCTATATGGTTATTATTTTCTATTATTTGATGCTTATATGCAGCTCCTAATAATTCTTTGATTCTCCTACAAGTTACTGGCTATCCGTCTCCTTGCCCCCCTTTTTATATTGTGATTCTTATGAACTTCTCATGCTGTGCTGTTTCTATCATTCATTCAGGTGCTCCCTGCTTTGCTATCAATTAAGCAGCCCACAAGCGCAATGATTGGTGGAAGGAACTATTTAAACCCACCCAGTATACTTACCCGACACGCACCTTTGAAAAAGCCTGCATCTCTGGCGAAACGCGCGCCAGGACTACAGGACCGGCAGACCTCAGGCTCCGTGTGCACCGGAGCCTCGTTTTTCCTGTCTGACATCATTTGCAACTGGTATTGTTGAACAGGCTCACATATACTACCCATAGGATAGGTAAGGGACAGATAAGCTCTTTTCAGAGCAGAAGTGCGGTCCGTGAGGACGTTTATGTCTCCTAGGGATTTTTCCCCTGCCTGTACTTATTAGGTAACTTCTTCCCATGGTTTGAGCCTGTCATATAATTTTTTACTTTGTATCATATTGTTGCTTATTTTTTGTTCTGCCTGCCAATTTTCCTGTATAATATAACAACGTGTCTATTTAGACTACAATACTGACAATGAACTATCCTATTTACAAAAATATCTTCGCCACTTTTGTTTTTTTTAATGTAGTAAGATAATAAAAGTCATGTTTTAATTGATGATTATTTGTATATGACTCTGCTTATAAGTCAGGTGTGCGCCAGAAAGCTCCCATTTACATATTTCTCCTCTTGCGATTCCTGTAGATTATTATATAAAATTGTGTTCAATATATTCATGGGAGAATATGTTTTCTTTGTTTGTGTTCTGCTATTAGTGTAGGAGATATAGTGCGGCACCCTGCCTTCTTGTCCTGAGCACGCCAATTATATATTTTATATTAATCTGAATGTGCGGTATTTAGTTTTTGTGTGTCATGTATGCATGTTGAGTGACGCCCAGCCACACTAAACACAGCATCGGGCGGATGCTTCCCAATGCAGAATTCATTGTAATACTGAGTGATAAGAGATTTACGCATGTAGGGCTGAATCCAGACTTAGTTAAGTGCTTGAGCTTAGTTACTCCTGTGCTAAACCATGTTGATTTCAGGGGGAGTCAAGTTAATTGTATTTTTTGCATGCAGGGATATTGCTTACTGCACACAGACACTGACCAGCTTTACTATCACACTGTTATTTAGACTTTGGATAGGAAACATCACATCTCAACTCTAATACTGTTTACAACAGATGAAATATGACTCCCCTGCAATCAACATGGTTTAGCCCAGGAGTAACTTAGTTCAAGCACTTAACTAGGTCTGGATCCAGCCCATAGTGTTCATATGTCTCCTATCGTTATTAGATCTGGATCCACCCCAGTAATTGGACCAGATTCTTACTTCTTCTTTTCATGCAATGGCATTGTATGACATTTCCATTAGTAGCAGAAGTGTAGGGCACTTGTCAATTTGTGATGTCACTTATTGTGATTGTGTCATCTCACCCATTTTGAGGTTATCTGTATTATTATATTTAATGCAACACTACTTTATGGTCCTTTATTTTATGGTCCTTATTGTGTTTTGGGATGTCATAGGGCCGGAACCAGAACTACGGGCGTCTTCCACAGACGGCCGTAATTCAATGAACAATAGCTACTGCGCATGCGTAGTAGCTATTGTACGTTAACTGCGTATCGTTTCGATACGTAGATTGCGTATATGCGGTCATTGAATTACGTCCGTCTGTGGAAGACGGCCGTAGTTCTGGATCCGGCCCATAGAGTGTAAATATACACATTATTTGCTAACCTGGAAAGAGAGATATGTTTGAAAATTCCCTTTGTGGTGTCGGTTGTATCACTGGGTTTATACTGTAGCTTTAGGCAGCTGTCCGTGATGCTAAACCTGGGGTGGGTGACTGAGAGACACGGGCCAACAATTTCTTTTTATCTTTAAGGCTGGTAGTGGCTGTAAAATACACAAGTCACTGATGAGCTCAAGATCCAAACTGGGGCTCAGCTGTCGTGTCCAGGGCCACCTTCAGAATTTCTGGGGCCCGGGACACACCACTCGGCCCTGCCCCCTATGTGACGTCATCAGTGATATCACGTGGGCAGGGCACCGCAGACCTGCGTTACAATCTGGCCGGTGCGCAGGGAAATTCTACCCTGTGAATTGGTCCTGCAATGATGGCGAGCCCCCGTCAGCTGCAGGCCCGGGACAGTAGTTCCCGCTATTCCCCCCCTCCCCCCCTTATGCTTGCCTTGGTCATATCACAACCAGTTAAGCAATTAAGCCATGCATCAAGTAAGTGGCACTTATGTATTCTGCAGTCACTGCCAGAGTTAGAAACAAAACACATGTCGCAAAACACACAAGCCGCCAGCAACTCAGCACATCTAATCTCCAATGGTGATGCTTACTTACTGCACTGGTTTGCCAATCAGCTGTCATTCCACAGACACAGTGGCAGTGTAGCTGCTGTATCCAGCCAATGGAACTACCTCACCTTCCCCTCTGCTCCCATTTTCTTTGCCCCCTAGAAGAGTTTACGGTAACAGGGCGTTGGCTAACAACCACAGACCCAGAGAGGTCTCCCAGAGAGGGAATTAGATCCGTTTTTGTATTTCAATAATTATTAATTTAACTAATAAATTCAATATTAGGGGGAGTATTAATCAAAATTATATATATATATATATATATATATATATATATATATATATATATATATATATATATATATATATATATATATATATATATATATATATATATATATATATATATATATATATATATATATATATATATATATATATATATATATATATATATATATATATATATATATATATATATATATATATATATATATATATATATATATATATATATATATATATATATATATATATATATATATATATATATATATATATATATATATATATATATATAT
>WWET01002744.1:29964-49012 GCA_011038615.1 Limnodynastes dumerilii | reverse complement strand
CCGATTAACAGAACGATGTAACGCTAGGGAAATCGCATGTTATCTGCAACATGCACCTCCTCTGCTGGGACCGATAATCCTAGTAGAAGAGGGGAGGGGGGAGGCAGCGCTCTCTATGGCGCTGCTGCAGAGCCATGTGCAAAGCTGCTCTGACATGCTTAAAAGTATACCTTCAAGGCTGTCAGAGCAGCATAGTGTATAGATCTGCAGCAGCGTCTATTGCAGGGAGTAGTACAGATAGGGATCTGCCGAATCCGCGCTTTACACAGCGCGGGTTCGGCTGGTCCCTCTCTGTACTATTCCCTGCACCCTGCCCTGCTGCAGATCTATGCACTATGCTGCTCTGACAGCTTTGAAGGTATACTTTTAAGCTGTCAGAGCAGCTGTATACATAGCAGCAGCATGTCACCCAACCCAATAATTGGGAAATCGGGCCGATAATCGTCTAGTGTATGGCCACCCTAAGCCTTCTTATCTTTCTGTCTATTACCAACCATGATAAAATTGTAAAGCGCTATGTAATGGCACTATACGATCAAATAATCGCACCAGAGCGTTTCTGGTGCGTTTATTTGACGTTTCAAAAATTGATCTGTACCATACACTAGAGCGATTATGTGCCCGATCACCCAATAATTGGGAAATCGGGCCGATAATCGTCTAGTGTATGGCCACCCTAAGCCTTCTTATCTTTCTGTCTATTACCAACCATGATAAAATTGTAAAGCGCTATGTAATCTGTTGGCACTATATAAAAACCTGTTAATAAATAAATAATGTGTAGCAACAACTACTCTTACGATGGTTTCATCAGGTTCAAGCAAAATGATCTGTCTGATTATCTATTTTATTTCTTTATAGCTAACAGTGATGAAAATATGTTTGTTTTTCAATAAATAAAAAGGGAGCAAAAGGTAAGTAGATACTTAATAACTTTATTACATCAATAAAAAACAAACAAACAAGCAAGCAATAAAAATGTTTTGATATTCAAACACAGCTTTGGTATCTTTAGTGACACTTTGCTAGTTTTACTCTAATTGTACTTTCTATCATTAACTCTGATATTCAGAAATGCATAACTTCATTAGAATGAGCCCTGTATTGTAAATGTCTTACTAGAATTTTGTCTAGACTGTATTGGTCACTAGAATTTTAATAGAGAACTTTAATAGAGACAATAAAATTGTCTGTATTTTATTCAGAGTATTTTAGGTGGTTGTTTTGGGCTATTATCCTGTAGAGGACCCATGACCTGTGACTAAGACCGAGCTTCTGGTTAGTATGTTTCGTTCCAGAGTGCCTTCATGGGGTCAAGAGCAAAACATTACTGAGCCTTACTTTCACAGTAGGTACGGTGTTCTACTAATTTTTTCATCTGTGGGCATAGATGTGATGGGATTTTCCAAAAAGCTCCAATGTTAACTCATCTGTCCAAAGGACCTACTCCCAAAAGCAGGGCCGGATTAATGTTTGTGGGGTCACCTGAGCAAATACATAGTGGGGGCCTCTACCATACATTAACAAACAGTACATGCAATTAAATAAAAAGACATAGCTATAGATATAAGCTATAACACTCTAAAAAGGATCTGAGGCAACTAAGTCTCACGTTACCAAGCACTTGCTGGAATTTAGAAGATTAAAAAAAAAAAAGCTAAAAAGTAATTTTCAAAAATAAATCAAAATAAATCAAAAGCACTATACTCTGATACCATTTAAAACACCAAGGATCTACAGTAAGGGCTGAAGTCTGTACGTTAGCCTCCCTTGAGGCTAGCATACGGAATTGGTGATCTACAACTCCACATGCAGGCGCTCACCTGCTTGCGGATTGCGGATCCACCACCTGGACCGTATCTTAAGTATTCTGCACGCATTTCCAAGTGTGCAGAATACTGGATTGTACGTAAGCCCTTTCTGTACAATTTACATGCTTATGCCCACCCACCCACTCCCCATACGTATCTCTATATAGCATTTTCAATACTAAGGTCCTTCTTCCCCTTGGTCTCTCCCCTCTGTGCTTTTTAGTATGCATTAATGCTTACTAAAATGATACTCTTTTTATGTTTAAATTCTACTATATCCTCCTTTCTATGATGCATACCTATACATATATATTTCAGTCTCAAGGCTGCCAGCCATCTTTTTAATACTGATGTTTAATTGCTCTTACTTTAACATGTAATGTATCATGGCATATTCTTCACTGTGTCTGAAGACTGATAGTAAGAAAGACCTTGGAACTGAAATGATAAATAGTTTAAGATGTATTTCTGCTCGTGCTGTGACCCTTGCTCAAAATAAACTTACATTTATGCAATTGGACCTTTATCTCAGGTATTAAGGTAATGAACTCATTGACTTACATACCATTAGCAATATAACTGTTACCACAAAAGTCTTAACTCTTGTACTGTAAGTAATGACACCATAAACCTAACCACCCCCGGCATTTCTCTTAGAATTTCATCTGGTGACAAAGATTCCTGTGATATCCTCAAGGAAAAGAATGCATTTTCACATGCAAAGAGCCACATATCTGTCCATAGTCTACAACAGATAATAGATTATTCATTAAGGGTGAATTATTGTTAATGATGGTTTTTCTCACTCAAATACACTGCTGCCGTGGTGTAACTAGGACAAATGAAAAAAAAAAATGCCAAAAATTATATATTATAATAAATTATATATTTATAAAAATGTAATTATGCGCCTGTCCCATAATACTCACCTTAGTTACACCTCTGCATTGCTGCCTCAGATAAAGGTTATAGAGCTAAACCCCCAATATTCAAGATTTATAATTTAGTGTCACGTTAATAGGTATATTTAAGAACACTTAAACTGAGCATGGTTAGCAGAGAGGCAAAGCCTTATGCTTTTCTGTTTGTTCAGCACACAGCTGCTGTGTGATTATAATGAATGCATGTGTTCACTTTGATTTAAACAATTAAAGGCTTATCTTTTAAAACCGCTGTTATGTCACCATTTTGTGTTTGACTTTAAATTTGAAATGTGCTCATTATTTAACTAATAAATAACTAACTTTTAGCATGTTTGCATTGTTTATGTGAGACCTTGAGATACAAATTTTGTTTGAGTCTAATTTATGTAGATATTTATTATTTTTGATATTTATAACAGCATTGAAAGCTGAATGGTTCTTTCTTAATCCTTCAATAAATATTTATGATTTTAATAATTTTCTACATTTTTGCATATTGCAATTTTTAACACATTTTTTGGTTAGTTTTGTTCATTATAAAACAAAGAAAGAAAATCAATCTGCTTCTTAATTGAATTAATTAATGTGTCGCTTTGCTTAGCTGTGAATCATGAGGAAATTAAAGATTCTAAATATACGCACGATTCTCAGTTGGGAAACAAATATGTTCCTAAATATAAGCACCTGGAGAAAAGAACGTTCTTAGCTAAGAAGCTAGGGGCATGGGGATGTATTCAGACCACCGGACGTACTGCATATACGTCCGGTGTTTACCAAAATTGTATACTGCGCATGCATAGTAATTTTTTTACGTAATCAACGTATCTTTTCGGTATACGGCTCATGGTTAGCATTTTTATGAATTGTTCTTACTTATCTTTGGTGTGCGTAAATTTAGGAACGTTCATGACACTTTTCATACTGGCATTTGATCAAGCTTTATTCTTATAGAACTACAATTTCAGACCATGCCTGATAAACTTCCTCATACTCAGCAAGGACAATCACATTTATATTGATACAGCTGACAGCTTAATAGTGGCTTTATCAATGCTAAAATTCTTTAAAATATATTTCTAAATCGGAACAGTTACAATGTTGAATGTTGTTATTTCAACAAGTTACTCGGTCCTGGTTAGGGTTAGGCTGCAGAGAGAGGAGTGCTAATGTTAGGGTGTGGGACATGGCTAAGGTTAGGAGAGGGTTAAGGTTAGGCTGAGGAGAGGGGATGGTAAGAGTTAGGTTGAAGAAAACGTACCTGTTGCAGTTGGACTATTCATAAAAACAGGAGCTGCAGGAACGACGCTGTCTCTCCAGAAACTGCTGAAAACTGGCGGCAGTTCTTTCTTCGTGCCGCAAAATGAACTGTCGAAAGACAAATCATCAGAGCAGTGACCTACACACTTCTGACCCATCTAGACTTAAGAACAATAAACAAGATCCAGACTTCCCTGTTTGATCCAGTCCTCCATAAGGATCCAGTGAGGGGAGCCCACTCCCCTTGCTTGAACGGAGATATACTAGCCTTAAAACTTTTGTGCCAACCTCAGCAATGAATGAATGAACCAATTTGTTGGGATATCATGATTCACAGATTACTGAAGGGTCAGTGCTTCATTTATTCAGTGTTTGTACATCTGAATGCAGGATGCGCTATTAAAGACCTGCAGTAACCACACTTCCCTGCAGTCACAACGCTAACCACTCCCATTGCACCTAGACATATGATACTCAAACTCTACCTTAGGTTTTCCAACTCGTGTAAACATAAAATACTGGTGGTTCAGAAGTCTAGATCAGTACACAGTCCATTAGCACGCCGTTACTGTACATTGTAATATAAAGTCCCGTCCTCTTGCAATAACACCAGGGAGCTGTCAGAAGTGTAATTTAATAGTAACTCTTGATAGAAATGATTGCATTGCAATGGGGTTGCACTTTTACATGTGTGCATGCACAGAACGCAGAGGTCCGGATTCACAGTTATGTAGTTTTCGTCTTACGTACGTTGTTTTAAGAATTGAGCTACTACGCATGCATAGTATCTTATTTACACTATCTATGTACCATTTCTGTACGTAGATTGCGTAAGCGCGGTCTCAAGAATAGTAGCTCAATTCTTAAAATAACGTACATAAGACGAAAACTACGTAACTGTGAATCCAGACCAGAATGTCTCCAGCGCAGATCCTTACCTTCATTTATTTAGATTTGCCATATTTGAATGCTGAGTGATATGAAACTGTACAGTTGCAGCATAGAAAGCATTGTTATAGCATCACAGTCTGTATTATGGTCAGGCTTTTGTTAATTCTAATGCCTTTCATTATTATGCTGTCACAACTTTCACTGTCCAGCAGTGTTAACCTGAATTCACATGTTAGCAAATTTACATAAGGGTACAAGTGTGATTGAGCATAATTATACATTGGTGTTTCTTAAAAAAGCATTAAAAGCAATAAATTGAGACTCTGCTTGTGGCACTGGTTGAAGTTTAACCTTTTTCCGTCTTGTGCTACATTAGTGATGTACGTGCATATTTTCTTGAGTACCTAGTATCAGTGTTACATTTGACTTCTGGTTTTACCACTGCTGGACAATGCTGTCTCCTTTGTTTCCAATGGGGTAATTCTCTACCACTTTACCTGTCTAGGGAATTGTTATTTGGGATGAGGATTCCCACATACAGGCAACTGTTCTTACTAGACTTTCAGCTCTGGTTTTGGATGCCTCACACCTATGTACAAAAACCCTATACCGGTAGCTTTACCATCAAGCTGTACAATTTCCTTTCTGAGAAACAATAGAGTAGATGTGGAATATTATACCAAAGAAAATCCTATATGCGAGATCCGTCAGCGAAAGGTTCACAATTATACGCACGGACGTTGCAAGGCAACACCCATGACACACCCCTCAAGGGTTGTACTTGACTTACAAGTGCCTCAACCACCCTTATCTTAAGTGTGCATTTCCATGCGTATAATACTTTCATACATGTGTATCTAACTAACCGCGCCCTCACCGCGCCCTCAAACGTCATTTACTCACGTGTCTGTCTCCGGACAGATTATAACCACGCCCCTCCATATGTATTTTCTCATGTGCGATTCACAAGTCCGTGCCTAATAGACTTTAGTGCGTAAAATCAATGTAGATAGCGTAAATTTAGTTACTACACATGCGCAGTTCATACTTCCCGCAAAAACGGTTCTCTGAATACGGCCCTGCTAAGTGTTTTCCTGCCACAAGTCTGTGATTTGCTGGCTCTTGATCCAGAGGTGCACACAAACCAGAATACAGTAAATCTATTCAGAAGTAATTATTTTAATGAAAAAAATAATACAAAAATATATATTTTTTTATTGCTATTTATATGAAATAATTAGCAACATCACAATACTCCAATAGGGATTTCCAAACTTTAGTATTGCATTTGAAGTCTGAAATTGTAACTCACGACTCTGAAATAGGTTGTGTAGTGACAGCCCCAAAGACTTAGAGATGACCTGCATCAGGTGCAAACGTTTTGACTTAAACACCTTATTGACATCAGCGTTCAGTTCTGGATCAGATGCATCTGCTTGGCTACGCCCTTATGGATCATAGACTACATGTCTCATCCTTCTCTTCCCTGTCATGACAAACCCTTCACTACGCAAGTCTCTGCTGCTTGAGATGCGTTAGTATTTTAATGGGGTGCGATTGTGTGCACTTTGTTTGGGAGCATGTAAAGTGAAAAATCAAGCTGACAGGCGTTACGTAAGCAAGCCCAAGGTCTGCTTAGAAGTTACAGCCATAGCTTTTACATATTCATGCTCTGCAAGAAGGATTTCAACTTTCTTTGCCATTGGTATTACTTCTCATGTTGGACTATGGACCTTAATGTACATGTTTTTCATACAATGATATATTTAAGCCTGGTGTCAGGAGGTGCATCTCATCACAGTGTCTTGACACGCAAGGCAAGGCTTACATGACACGTGACCTGTACAGTAATTCATTCGTACAGTATCTTCTTCTGACACTGGAAAGCTGTCGACACCTACTTACTGCTTAGCAGAAAACATAAGATGCTATAGAGTTCAAGCTACAAGGGACAAATATTTTTTTTTTTTATAAACTTGTATATCGGTAACCAGACGTAAAACACCACACAGTATATGCTATAGTTTCAGTGAACTTGATTCCAGGTCATGGACATTGAAAAAAAAAAAATATTCTTTATCTCAGTTATCTCATTGGTGAACCACAAACATATTATCTGTGCACTGCTCTCCAGACAAAGCATAATCTATTCCAGCCAACATATTATGATTTTATTATCCAATAACCAAATGATTAAGATAAAAACTAAGTCAATGTTAGAATACCTTGTTTTAGATGCCGCATTTATTTGGCGTCCAATATATGTGATTTATGCAATCTGTTTATGTGTGGCTTCATAAAGCAGTTTCTGACTTTACAACAATGCAGTTGTTTGTTTTATTATTTAGTGTTTTTCTCACTGTTTAGTCACCTAGTATTACCTTACAGTTTATTGTCCATTATTGCTTTGACAATGTAATATACACAATGAAAATGCCCTGTTGGAAGCATGTCAAGTTTTCAATCAAAAATATAATGTCCTCAAAACACTCTACAGCACACCCACCAAGGTGTGGGGGGTGGGTGGGTAGCTTGTAAACTGTACAGTGAGGGAGGTTTTCCCTACTTATAAGTGGATCAGAGATCGGACGGACCGCAGATCTGCAAGTGTGACTTAAGGTTGCCTTATGGCAGTGTAAGTCACACTTGTTACGAACGAGAGAGGGGATCACTCTGACTTACCTTTCTCATTGCTTTGTTACATTGCTTGGCTACCTTTAAGTCACATGAAATAGTGACTCCTACATACCTTTACTCCACAGTCGTTTCTAATGTACTGTAGTATTGATATATTGAGCTTTTTCACATTTATTAGTTTATGGAAAAAGTCAAATATGACTTTATTCTAATGTAAAGGAGAGTTCAAACTTAGGTGGTATAATTGGGTTATTGAAAAACTATAAATCTCCATTAACTTGTATTATTTTCTATGTTTCCATACCGCCACTTCTGAATGGCCGTACCACCATTTTATAAATTTCCACTTCAACCACTAAAGTAAAATAATTTGTAGTTTTTTGCTTTTAATAATTAATTTTTATTGTCCTTCTTATACTTACAGCAGGCTTAATGGAAATATTTAACTATATATGTATATAAATATATTACTAAATATAATAATACTTTTTTATGATCAAGCAGTTTCTATCAGTTTTGTGCGATAAACATTAAAGAAAACAAGAGTTCCAAACAGTATAACAGTATAGTCAAAAAGCATCAATAAATATATCAACGCTGACCATACACAATAGACCAATAGTGGATCAGACAGGGAAATGGTGTTGACAAGAGATGACCTTAATGAACCAGACCTGCACAGAGCCATCAGGTTATATTATACTATGAAAGAATGCAAAATTTAGTATTACAAGAATGGAAGATTATATCTAAAACTGGTAGTTATGTGAAAGACAAAAAAGGGAGTGGGGGTCCCCCTGATATGAGTGATCTGCACCTCCTTCCTATATATACAACATCTGTCTGCAGATTACTGGTTTCACTTACTAATCTTGAAGCACCCTCTTTCAACTCCCAGACATCCTTTTAGTATTGATGTTGACTCTTGTTCCCCAGGGAATAATCCTGTAACTGAGCTCAAAGGGTAGAGTTGCACTGGTTAATTTTTAAATCACACTCTGGGTGCTACCTGATGGCCTTAAGGTCATAAGACAACAAGGAGCCTTACACAGCTGAAAGGTTCTATTATTGAAACCATCTTATGGTGCACACCAAAATCAAATAAAGTAATCTCATATCATGTCCATGATTAAAACGTTAATTCTTTATTGATTCATTATATCAATTTATTCAATGTTATTATAATGTAAACATATATTATATCACCAGTAGTTGTATTAGTATAGTTGCCAAAATATGAGAGCATAAATGTGTGAAGCTATTGGACTTTACTAAGACACCTTAGCATGTCATAGATAGCATTAAATTGTGTAAGCTCAAGTATTAGGCTAATTTCAACTCATTTCTGACAGTATCGGCTGTATAATTGGCACACAGTCATAGGGTAACATGAGATTATTGAATTCACAAACATTGCATCACCTTGCTAAAACACTGTAGTTTATCATAGATAGCATTTAGTTGTGTAAGTTCAGGTATTCAAGTTGGTAAAGCTCATTAATTCATAATAATAATAGACACCACACTATTCATGTCGGTCTCATTATCTTTACTGCATCAAACGGAGATCAGCTGCTCAAACTGGCAATCGCATATATCCACAGACTGGAGCTTACTCATCTAATAGGAGGAAGGCTGTCCCTATTAGGTGTACTAAAGACCTCACAGTCTTGCTTCCCCCATTCCGGGTCCATATGTACCTCTACACTGACTCGGCATGAAGCTCCACAAGGTCTGCTGGTGGTATGTGAAGTCCCAGTGCACTCTGGAATAGTTCTGCGCGTTTCATCTGCTTTGTTAAGGGAGAAACGCCTGCAGGTGGGTTTCAGAAAGTTAATTATATATTCACATTGGTCAATCAGTGCAGCAAATTTTAGGAAAAGACAACAATTTGAGAAAGACAATATTGCAATAAATGTTTTTTTCAACAATTTATGCATTTTGCTTATTTTTTTTTTAGTAAATGTATCATTGAGTGTGATGTATCTAACAAAATACGACATTAGTTCAGAGATTGGAAAGACAGCAATAATACTTCTATATATAATTCCTTTATGCGTTCAAGCTCTTTATTCAAAGACTGATTATCTGACATAATTTCATGAATTGTCAAAGTCCATCAATAGTATTCAAGATAGAACTAAAAAGAAAAACAAGACTTATAGCAAGAAACAAGACAGCTTACTAAAGGGGCACTCAGCCCAAATAAGTTTCTATGATGGTCGTAAGTGCACAAACGGACATTTGTACTTACTGCGCATGTGTGGGGCAGATGTTATGCTCAGAAATTCTGAGCGTATGGGCCTTGAGCGTACCAGCCTCGTAACACCGCTCGAGGGGGCGTGTCTGCCATACGAAATCCATAAATACGCACTGAGGGCGGGGTGAGGCATTTAAATTGTACAGTACGGGCGTGCTAAGCGTCGTTACTACGCAATGAGCTTACGGACGCCCTTGGTTACGATCAGAAAAGTTAGGGTAGGGTTTGCTGGGTGTAAGAAGGCAAAACTAAGAACGACCAAGGGGAGTGCCAAGGGGAGTACATCGGAGGTATACCGGCGTAAATACGCTGAGCGTTTCATGAGTGTAGGCCTGGATCAGGCCCTTTATGCTAAGTACAGGTGAATATTGGCTGTTTATGCACATGTACAAATTTAGAAGCTCTATCACACAATTTAGTTTCAGGTATTACATTTTAAACCTATTATTATATAATTTTAGCATGATTCATTGTCACATAAATACATCTAAAAAAAGGGGTAAAGGAATTTTTTTCATTAAAACTATTTGGAAAAATGGTGTTTAACTGGAAAATCCATTTAATTCTTTTTGTAAAAGCAATTTATTGTAGTCTCCTCCGGTTAGCTCTCACTTTCTGTATTATGATGGCATTAAGCCCAGCTGGATCCATATTATGATATTTCGGGAAGTGTCTTGCTATTGGTGATAATGGGCTGGATCCAGACTTAAGTAAGTGCTTGGAATTAGTTACTCCTGGGCTAAACCATGGTGATTGCAGGGGAGTCATATTTCATCTGTTGCAAACAGTATTAGAGTTGAGAGGTGATGTTTCCTATCCCAAGTCTAAATAACAGTGTGATAGTAAAGCTGGTCAGTATCTGTGTGCAGTAAGCAAATCAAAGATATATCCCTGCATGCAAAGAATACAATTAAATAGACTCCCCCTGCAAGTAACATAGTTTAGTCCAGGAGTAACTAATTTCAAGCACTTACTTAAGTCTGGATCCAGCCCAATGTTTTTAGTCTCATCTCATCCCTTTTAATATTTTTATTTGAGCATATATGTTCCAGAAAACTAATGTAAAATTTGTGCATGGTTTTACCAACGTATTAATAGCCACAAGGGAAAATCAATACATAGATCATCTGTGTTGCAATTCTTCTTATTTTTGATAGTATAATTTTAACCAAATCTGTCAACAATTCTAGTTTTTTTAAGCATAAAGGGACATGATTTTTGCATGTTCCACATTAGTACGAACCTTTAATCGAATAATTCACATTTGCCTTGTTTCTTTTCAAAATGAATAAAAACAAATTTATCCCTAAGGTTCGGTGCCCTACGCCATGAGATGTTCATTTTATCTCCTAACACTTGACTTAAACCCTCATCTGTAATCCATCCAACCATCTTTGTAATGTAGGCAAATATTATTATTCAAAATAATTATCATTATTCAAAATATCTTTAATATTGTCAGCATTGTTGTTATATTCTCTGATGAACCTTATCACTTTATCAGGTTTCTCCGTAATTTTTTTAGGATACACCTTAGGATACAGTAGGTGATCTCTTTTGGTTCCAAGGGCCGTTCTGAAGGATTTCTTCAATAGTACCTTCTTATATCCCCTAAATCATAACCTATCCGTCAACTCATTGGATCTGCTCTTAAAAGAGGTTACAGTTGAACAGTTTTTTCTCATATGTAGGTACTCTCCCTTAGGTATGGCTTTTAGAGTAGCTGGAGGGTATGCACTATCCTTGTGCAGAATACTATTTGTTGCCATGTTTTTACAGTGCAAATCTGTAGTGATACTTCCATTTGTATTGATCCAAAAAGTTTATTTTTTCTTTGTCATATTCCAAAGTAAATTTGAGACTTAAATTATTATTAGAACTGAAACAAACTTTAAAAGCAGGGAGGGGTATCCTGCCACAGAAAAAGATGTCATCTATATACCGAAGCCAGGTGAGGACATGTGATGTAAATTCCTCTTGGGCTTCAGTAAATACCACAACCTGCTCCCACAACCTGAGATAAAGATTTGCGTAGGTGGGGACACAGGCTATCCCCATGGCAGTACCCCTCACCTGCAAATATAAACAATTTGAAAAGAGAAATTTCTGGTCAGTATAAAATCTAAAAGTTGCAATAAAAATTACTGAAACCATCAAACCTTCCAATATGAAGGTGATATTTAATGGCCGAAAATCCAGCTTTATGACTAACACTGGTATATAGTGATTCGATATCACATGTGGCAAAAATTGTATCAGGTGATACCTGTAAATCATTAGGTTTGCATAATAAGTCCATAGTGTCAGTAAATAAGATGTTATAACAGCCACCAGGGGTCTTAGGTGGAAATCCACAAACTTTCTGGCCTGTTCCGTTAAAGACCCTTGGCTCGATACAATCAGCCTTCCTTGCGGTTTCTGTCTACATTTGTGTATCTTTGGCAACAATAATGTATAATGAAGCAACTTTTGGATAAAGACATTCCAGAAATTGGAAATCAGATTCAGTAATGATACAATTTTTTTGCAGACAAAATTTGATTACATAAGATTACATGTAAGTCTCAAATAGCATTCTTTATTCTCCAACTGTCTTTTGGCTTCGCGGACGTAATCATCCATGGGTCATAGGACAATATTGCCACTCTTATTGGAGGGTTTGATAATTACATCCTCCCAAGTAGATAATTCATTAAGGGCTACATATTCTTTTTTAGATAAGTTGAACCTTTTTTAGTTGCTTTTTGATCCATGTACAACTGATACCACTTATTTAAAATTCTGAATAATCATATATTTAGAGACATCCGGAAAAAAGAAGATTGTTTCATTAGCGATCTCATACCTGTGTTTGTATTAGATAATTCTTCCAAAGTTTTTAAAGCTTCTAGATCTGCCACATCCAAGTCTGGAGCTAGATCCTGTTCGGCCATGGTAGATTCTTCATCTTTCTGAGCATACATCTTATATAGTACAAGTTTCCGAACAAAAAGATTAAGATCTTTTTTTAATGTTAAACCTATTCACGGAGCGGTGCAGCCCCCAACACGATCCACGTGCAGAGAAAGCATCTGGCTTTACACTAACACCGGGCAGCCGGCTGAGGAATTCAGGACGCTGGTCTCCATTACAGTGGTCATGTATGCCTGTTCCTGCTCTGTGGTCTGCATTTTTTATATGCTGGTTTACAAGCAATCTTCTGGCACGCTATATTCTTAGAAGCGCCAATGATTATTTTTATTAATAAATGGTTTTACATTATGAAGTGCCCCCTGTTTCATCTGCTTTGATTTTAGTGTCTTTTAATCGGGAACATAGGACCGGTTACTGACAGGGGACAGATGCGGTTCAAAGGAGAATCTGGTGTACATTAAGGATATCTGTTTCCTAATTGGAGAACTGTTTTATCGAAATGTTGGAACTGGTATTTGTACCTCCTTGCTATAGACTTTATTGCTATAGACTTTATTGTGCTATTTTAAAGTTACAGCAGCGCACCTTCTTGCTTTGTGTAACATAAAATTTAATACCTGAAACTAAATTGTGTTTAAATTTAGATCTTCTGAATTTGTAAATGTGTGCATGATTAAACTATTGGAAACTATCATAAACAGACAATATTCACTTGTACCCAGCATAAATAAACTTATTTGGGCTGAGTGCCCTTTGTTTTTTGGTATAAATGTTGTTTTTCTTTTTAGCTCCATCTCGAATACTATTTATGGACTTTGACAATTCATGAATTCATGTTATATAATTTACATCAGTCTTTGAATAAAGTCATGATATTTTAGGAGTGCTACAACCCTACAATTCTACTCGCACTGATGAAGAAAGGGCCTGTGATTGGGTGGTGATTATACTTTTGAAAACTATCATAAACAGACAATATTATATCACTTGGAACTACTGGTGTATATAGGTATAGGCCTGATGTGCCTCCAAAGAACCATAGTCCTTTACACATCCCCAGCAGTGAGGGTTTGAATAAATGATGCAAATCTTAAATGGGACTAACCTGCCTTCTTTCTTTACTCATCTTGTACTCTGCACGGAAGCCCTGGCCTGGACCATCCAGCTCAACTTCAACGTTTGGGACTGTAGAATTGGTGCTGCTGAATTCAAACTGGCCCTTACCAGGCAAGTCCCCCCCCCCTCCACCTACATAAATATACAACATATGGACAACTGTCTAATTTCCAGATTAACAACAGTAGATCATTGGCGCTTGCCATAAACCTTGACTCAGTAACACTAATAGGTCTGCAATATTTCCCTTTAACTGGACCTCAATAGGCCTCCGCTTCTTGGTTGGGATTCTACTCCCTAGTCCCTTACTGGTCGGAACCATGGGTGACCTAAAGAGATGGAATGTGGGGTGATTCTTCTGGGTCAGAAAAGTTAATATAATAAAAATAACGGTTATCTCAAAGTTTACCTTCTGCAGACTTATAGTTTTCAGAGGGAGACGTGGCGGTATGGCATATCCCCATGTGCCACCCCACTGCAAGCTCTGGCAGTAACAGTAACTATTGATACATAACTCATTTAATTGATCCTTAAAGGTTGAACCATTATGTGTTACATGTGCAATGTGCAAGTATTCATGTCTGAACCTTGATCGATTGCATAACATATCACCAGAGATATGTGGAGCTACTTGGAAGGTGGCAAAATGACTCCTTAAATGTCATGCTCAGTAACTAACAATGACATATGAAGTTTTATAGGCAAAGGGAATTAATGTAATCTTATGTGTAAAGAATTGAGAGGCTAACATCATGTTAACATTATTAGTGTGGCTTGTTTTTTTAATTTATTTAGTAACAGGTTTTTTTTAGCGCTATCAGATTATGTAGCACTTTACAATTTTAACAATCATTATAACAATACTGGGTGGTAACAGACAGGCTGGCTAGGACCCTGGCTGCATGCCTATTGGACAGGACGCGTTCTCCGCAAAGAAAATGATATTTCCAAAATACAAACAGCCGAAAGCTTATTTTTGTACTTCTAAAATATTACTAATGAGAAGATTTTATTTATTATTTCCGACAACCGGCATCCACTGTATGTAGGCCCGCCACTACAGACTCTCCGCACCGGACAGGTAGGGTTAGGCTGCAGGGAGGGGAATCTTAGGGTTAGGCTATGTGGAAGGGAGTCTAAGGGTCAGGCTTCAAGGAAGGGAGTCTTAGGGTCAGGCTGTAGAGAAGGGATTCTTAGAGACGTTAGGGTTAGGGCAATGAATGGGGAGGGTTAGGGTTAGAATTAGGATAAGGGTTAAGGTTGGATAAATACTCACTTCTTGCCGCTGTGTTATTTGTACTGGAGCTGTTCGATTGCTTGTCCTGGCTGGTAGAAAATGGTCCTTTTGCAAAAGGGCCGCTCTTACTATTGACCCACACCCCTATAGGACACTTTGTATTGTAAAAGTGCTCTGTGCTCTGTATGATCCTGTTACACAGCAGTGTTAGTAGCAGGACTAAGGGTATATTTTGCAGTGGCGCACCCAGGGGGGGTTTCCAGTTGCCCAGAAACCCCCTTTTACATCCTGAAACCGATCATAAGATACACAGAGCAGTCGGCAGTGTGCTGGCTGCTCTGTGTTTGTTACACTCGGCACACTCACTGTCTTCCTGCAACACACCATCTGCAGCATTTCTATTACCAATGGAGGAGACAGTCTCAGAGCACTAATCCTAATATACACTGTATGTTAGGATCGGAGCTCTAAAAGTGTCTCCTCCATTGGTAATAGAAATGCTACAGATGGTGTGTTGCAGGAAGACAGTGAGTGTGCCGAATGTAATCCCTCCTTCACGGAGCTGACAGCTCAGTGACGATTCCCCCCTCCCCTTCCTTCCCTCACATGCAGACAGCCCAGCAGAGAGTCTCCCTCCCCCTCTGTCCCTCACATGCAGACAGCCCAACAGAGTCTCCCTCCCCCTCTGTCCCTCACATGCAGACAGCCCAACAGAGTCTCCCTCCCCCTCTGTCCCTCACATGCAGACAGCCCAACAGAGTCTCCCTCCCCCTCTGTCCCTCACATGCAGACAGCCCAACAGAGTCTCCCTCCCCCTCTGTCCCTCACATGCAGACAGCCCAGCAGAGAGTCTCCCTCCCCCTCTGTCCCTCACATGCAGACAGCCCAGCAGAGAGTCTCCCTCCCCCTCTGTCCCTCACATGCAGACAGCCCAGCAGAGAGTCTCCCTCCCCCTCTGTCCCTCACATGCAGACAGCCCAGCAGAGAGTCTCCCTCCCCCTCTGTCCCTCACATGCAGACAGCCCAGCAGAGAGTCTCCCTCCCCCTCTGTCCCTCACATGCAGACAGCCCAGCAGAGAGTCTCCCTCCCCCTCTGTCCCTCACATGCAGACAGCCCAGCAGAGAGTCTCCCTCCCCCTCTGTCCCTCACATGCAGACAGCCCAGCAGAGAGTCTCCCTCCCCCTCTGTCCCTCACATGCAGACAGCCCAGCAGAGAGTCTCCCTCCCCCTCTGTCCCTCACATGCAGACAGCCCAGCAGAGAGTCTCCCTCCCCCTCTGTCCCTCACATGCAGACAGCCCAGCAGAGAGTCTCCCTCCCCCTCTGTCCCTCACATGCAGACAGCCCAGCAGAGAGTCTCCCTCCCCCTCTGTCCCTCACATGCAGACAGCCCAGCAGAGAGTCTCCCTCCCCCTCTGTCCCTCACATGCAGACAGCCCAGCAGAGAGTCTCCCTCCCCCTCTGTCCCTCACATGCAGACAGCCCAGCAGAGAGTCTCCCTCCCCCTCTGTCCCTCACATGCAGACAGCCCAGCAGAGAGTCTCCCTCCCCCTCTGTCCCTCACATGCAGACAGCCCAGCAGAGAGTCTCCCTCCCCCTCTGTCCCTCACATGCAGACAGCCCAGCAGAGAGTCTCCCTCCCCCTCTGTCCCTCACATGCAGACAGCCCAGCAGAGAGTCTCCCTCCCCCTCTGTCCCTCACATGCAGACAGCCCAGCAGAGAGTCTCCCTCCCCCTCTGTCCCTCACATGCAGACAGCCCAGCAGAGAGTCTCCCTCCCCCTCTGTCCCTCACATGCAGACAGCCCAGCAGAGAGTCTCCCTCCCCCTCTGTCCCTCACATGCAGACAGCCCAGCAGAGAGTCTCCCTCCCCCTCTGTCCCTCACATGCAGACAGCCCAGCAGAGAGTCTCCCTCCCCCTCTGTCCCTCACATGCAGACAGCCCAGCAGAGAGTCTCCCTCCCCCTCTGTCCCTCACATGCAGACAGCCCAGCAGAGAGTCTCCCTCCCCCTCTGTCCCTCACATGCAGACAGCCCAGCAGAGAGTCTCCCTCCCCCTCTGTCCCTCACATGCAGACAGCCCAGCAGAGAGTCTCCCTCCCCCTCTGTCCCTCACATGCAGACAGCCCAGCAGAGAGTCTCCCTCCCCCTCTGTCCCTCACATGCAGACAGCCCAGCAGAGAGTCTCCCTCCCCCTCTGTCCCTCACATGCAGACAGCGGCGTAAGGAAGGGGCCATACGCTCGCACAGGAGCGTATGGCCGCTTAGCCCACCCTCCCATTCTCATTTAACTAGCTCCCCCCGCCCACCAACACTAACCTGAATGTAGGGACGCTGGGGGACGTCCCCTCCAGCGTCCCTACGGCGCTGCTACGGACACCCGATCCAAGATCGGGAGTTGCCGTAGCGACGCCGGGCAACATCTGCCCGTCGCATGCGCAGATCGGCTTTTCAGGCGATCTTACGCTTACACCCGCCGTCCTAGCGACACATGTATTACAATAATTTGGAAACCCCCCTTTAAAAATCCTGCGTTTGCCACTGTTTTGGTATAAAAGAAAAGTTTTTAAGTTTGTGTTAATCATGTAATAGAAAGAAAAACCAGATAGCAAAGTAGTTGTAAATAGGGTAGACAAATATTAACCAGTGGGTTGTGCAAGTTGGCACGCTTATCTAAAGAGATGAGTTTTAAGGGAGCACCTGAAATTTTGTAGAGTAGAGGATAGTCTTAATGGGTGAGAAAGATTATTACAGAGAGTGGGTCCATCCCAGGAGAAGTTCTGTAACTGGGAATCAGAGCATTTGTTTAGTGTAAATGAGAGTTGTATGTCCTGTAAAGATCTGAGAGAGCCAACAGGGATATATCTTGAGATAAGTGATATATATGTGGATGCAGTTTAGTTGATGGCTTTATGGGTTAGCAAAAGCATTTTGTATTTGATTTTGTAATATACAGGCAACCAATGTAGAGATTAACAAAGTGGACTTTTGCCAGGAAAATCAATCTAGCTGCTGCATGCAATATAGACTGTAGGTGGGTAATTTTATAATGCGGGAGTCCAATAAGGAGAGCATTGCAATAATCAATTCGGGAGATGATTAGTGCATAAATTTATATACATGTAACAGTACTTGGAAACAGATTGTATGTGCGGAACAAAGGAGAGTTCAAAGTCAAGTGAAACCTAAGCATCAAGCTTTATGAGTAAGGACTATATCAGTACTGTCAACAGAAACAGATAGTCCAGGTGGGTAGCTTTTATCGACCGGTGGATATATTATTAGTTCTGTTTTTGAAAGATTAAGTTTGAGATGTTAGGAAGACGCCCACAATGAAATGACAGAGGAACATTAAGTTACAAGGGCCATCACAGTTGGTGAGAGATCAGGAGTAGATAGGTAGATTTGTGTATCATCAGCATAGAGATGATACTGAAATCCAAATGACTTTATTAGCTGTCCAGGGGAAGTGGTATAGATAGAGAAGAGCAATGTACCCAACACTGAGCCTTGTGGTACTCCAACAGATAGGGGAAGAACAGGGGAGCTGGATCCAGAAAAGCGAATACTAAATAATTTTATGGTGTTATGATTGTGTCACTTTAATTTATATCCCTGTAACCTCGTATTACAGACTGGTTCAGACAACCCATCCATATAACCGGTCATTCATGTTTCGGCCACTGCATCTGCCCCGCTGGTCACTTCTAAGGTGGGCATATTTACGCCTGCCGTAAGCATAACTTCGGCTGTAAGTACGTTCTGCGCATGCGCCCAGCAGATGTTTCCTGCTGTAACTCATGGCAACCGTAATTGAAAATAGGTAGATCGTAACAATTACGTAATTACAGCAGATTGGGCGTGCCTATATTACAATAGCCGAAAATACGCTCCAGTTACGGAATGTAGGCGGGGGAGGCATTTAAATGGTACAGTATGGGTTGGGTGGCGTAGTTACGACCATCGCCCGTAGTTACGATTACAATAAGTTAGGGTAGTGTTC
>WWET01002743.1:213730-226163 GCA_011038615.1 Limnodynastes dumerilii | reverse complement strand
GTTTCTAATGGAGTGCAATTAAGGATATATCGATCTTTTGGGTTATTGTGCCCCAAGTGCATGATTTTGCACTTTTTGCCATTAAACTGCAGTTGCCACACTCTTGACCAGTGGTTTCCAAAGCTGTCCTCAAGGCTCCCCAACAGTACATTTTTTCCAGATCTCCTTGGTGGAGCACAGGTGTGTTCATTATTGACTGTTTAAAAGATCAACAGGTGGTATAATTATATACCTTGTTCTGTAGGGAGATCTGGAAAACATGCACTGTTGGGAATCCTTGAGGACTGGTTTGGAAACCTATGCTCTTGACTATTCTTCCAGCCTACCTAGATCATCCCTCATTTTGTGTACCCCTCCTGGCGTGTCCACCCTGTTACATATCTTTGCATCATCTGCAAAAAGGTATATTTTCCCCTCAATACCACAGGCAATATCACCTATAAAGATATTAAATAGTACTGGTCCGAGTACAGAACTCTGGGGTACTCCACTGGTTACATTACCATACCTAGAATACCCCTCCTGGCGTGTCCACCCTGTTACATATCTTTGCATCATCTGCAAAAAGGTATATTTTCCCCTCAATTCCACAGGCAATATCACCTATAAAGATATTAAATAGTACTGGTCCGAGTACAGAACCCTGGGGTACTCCATTGGTTACATTACCATACCTAGAAGGGATTTCATTTACTACAACCCTCTGCTGTCTATCCTGTAACCAAGATCATATCCATGCAACTATCTTTAAATCCAATCCCAAAATTTCCAGGTTATTTACCAGTCTGCGATGCGTCACAGCGTCAAAACCTTTACTAGAATCTAGATAAACCATGTCCACAGCTCCCCCTTTATCTAAGCTCATGTTCAGTGATGTTACTGACACATGAGACAACAGGGATGAGAATACACTGCAGGTCTGATGCTGAACACACAGCACAGTGTGCATTTTGCTTGATTTGCTGCAATATGGTAAAACATGTTGCAGTAATATATACATGAGCTGTACTCGGGTCACAACATCCACAAGTCTTTTAACAGAGTTATTTTTCATCCCTCACTGATCAGAAAGCGTCTATGTCCTGCTCCAAAGACCTAACACATTAGCTTTCAACTTCCTAACTTTAATATAGAGATTGCTTGGTATGATTTTTTTTTTCCTTTTACTTTTTGCACATCAAGTATGTTTTTCTGGACCATTAGAGTCTCTCATGAATATTGGTTGTGCTTACAAAATATTAAGATCTATTCCAAGGCAAGAGATATTTTATTTAGCATTAGTTATTTTGCAGATGTAGTTCGCATGATAGCCACCTGGGGGCGCAGTCTACTCAGTTAGAATCTCTTCTTCTAAATGCTTACAACTGCATAAAATACATCACCTAGAAGACATTTCTCATTCAAATCAATGCAGTCTCTCCTAGCTCTATAGGTAAGATTTACATGAAGTAAGGATTTGTATTAGTGCTGTTTAATTGTGACAAGTAGTTAGGATATGTGTGTCTAACGCAAGACTAGACTTTATAATACATATAACGCAATGCATGGTATTGTAACATAAAATGTAATTATGTCACTGACTACTTATGATCAGAAACAGATTTTTTGCAGGAAACACAAGGCAGTTGCCTTCAATTCACCACTGTACGCATTGCATTAGAAATCTGAGTGCCAGCTTTTGCAGTATCAGGACCTGATCCTGAAGTAAGAGAGAGCTGACGGATGAACACAGTTCGGTATGATTACAGCCCATTTGCAGTACCTAGAATTCCGCAACAGAATCCGTCCGCCCGATGCTGCATTCCATGACATCATCATCCACAAGGGGGGGGGCACTGCCACCATGTGCACAGGATACTGGGCGTGCTTTGGCATTTAAATCGTACAGTGTGGGCTGGGTTTGGGTCCCGTCACTTTTTACACCGATTATGTCTGTTTTTATTTTTTTAATCATTGGTCGGAATACAAGTGAGAGGAGCTGGAGATGCAGGTATAAGATGCATAGAACTAATCTAAATGGCACAGCTTAACAATTCAAATGCAGGACAGTGTAAGTAACACCATAGGCATCGGACATGGGGGGGGTGAGATGCCAGGCACTGGTCCCGATGTGACCCCGATGTCATGGCCAGCGTCATTCAGTGAGCAAAGAGCGCCCCGCAGAGGAGAGGAGAAGAAACTTCAGCAGGGGAAGATTACAAATGAAGGGGGAGCACACCAAGAGGAGAAGGGGGCACCAAGAGGAGACGGGGCATCGAGGGGAAGGCTAAATTCTTGTCCCCCCAACCAAAAATGAGGAATACCATGCATAGAAACATAGAAAGTGATGGCAGATAAGAGCCACATGGCCCATCCAGTCTGTCTTATTGTTTATTTAAATCTATATTGATCACAGACCCTATTTTAACAATCTTTAGTTTGAGATTTAGGATCTCCTTATATTTATTCCAAGCACTGTTCCACCGTGTTACCTCAACCACCTCAGATGGGAGGTTATCCCACTTATCTCTCACCCTTTCAGTCACGTCATTATCCGCACATTTCCTCTGGATCTACCTCCCTCCAGTCTAAACACATTTACACAATACATTTACATCATTGGAAGATGCACATACAGAAAATTTACAAACACATTAAAACTGGTTAGAATCTGGACCTCGATTTTTCCGCAAAGTAATACATAAAACAATAAGAGGTGAGAACAATTATATGTGAGAGGAAAGGAGCAAAATCCAACAGATCCGAATCTAGTGGTTCTGAGTAAAAGCGAGGTGTGACTCGATTCCTGCCGCCAAACTCGGATCACAAATTATTATTATCGTTTATTGGTCGTAGTAAGTGCCTAACCCCACCCATACTGTACAATATAAATACCTCCCTCCGCCCACAATGCGTATATTCAGCTTGCATCGGAATATCACATCCTAAGTTACATACAAGATACGTACGATCAGAGTAAACTATGCGTAACATCTACTGCGCGCATGCACAGTGCGTCCCCACAACCAGATTTACGCCGTATGCGTGCATTGCGTAATTAAGTCTGGATCAGGCCCAATGTCCTCTTTCCTCCTCTGACCCCAATGACTTTATTTAGCATATATCACTTTCTATATTTCTCCCAGTGGTCGAAGTGGAAATTTAGAAGTGGCGGTATGGACATATACAAGTGGCGGTATGGACATTTAGAAGTGGCGTTATGACCATTCAGAAGTGGCGGTATGGACATTTAAAAGTGGCGGTATGGACATATAGAAGTGGCGGTACGGACATTTAGAAGTGGTGGAATGGACATTTAGAGGTGTCGGTATGGACATTTAGAAGTGGCGGTATGGACATTTAGAAGTGGCGGTATGGACATTTAGAAGGGGCGGTATGGACATTTAGAAGTGGCGGTATGGACATTTAGAAGTGGCGGTATGGACATTTAGAAGTGGTGGCATGAACATTTAGAAGTGGCATTATGGACATTTAGAGGTGGCGGCATGAACATTTAGAAGTGGCGGTATGGACATTTAGATGTGGTGGTAAGGACATTTAGAAGTGGCGGCATGAACATTTAGAAGTGGCGGCATGAACATTTAGAAGTGGCGGCATGGACATTTAGAAGTGGCGTTATGGACATTTAGAGGTGGCGTTATGAACATTTAGAGGTGGTGGTATGGACATATAGAAGTGGTGGTATGGACATTTAGAAGGGGCGGTATGGACATTTAGAAGTGGCGGTATGGACATTTAGAAGTGGCAGCATGAACATTTAGAAGTGGCGGCATGAACATTTAGAAGTGGCGTTATGGACATTTAGAGGTGGCTTTATGGACATTTAGAGGTGGCTTTATGGACATTTAGAGGTGGTGGTATGGACATTTAGAAGTGACGTTATGGACATTTAGAAGTGGTGGTATGGACATATAGAAGTGGTGTTATGGACATATAGAAGTGGCGTTATGGACATTTAGAAGTGGCGTTATGGACATTTAGCAGTGGCGGAATGGAAATACAGCAATAATAGAAGTGAATGGAGATTTAGGTTTTCTATTATATCAGTGGGAGAAGTTACTGTATGACATACCCCTCACTTTGAACCCTGATTTCTCCTCTATATCATATGCTCCACATTACACGCAGTACACAACTGCCAGGTCTATTGTTACTCTGTGATTTAGAGTTTGAGCATTGTCCTTACTAACTCTAAATTTTGCTGCATAATTAATGATCTTCTTTCTCTCAAAATGATTTTTCCACAGTGTACATTGCTCGTTTTCTTGCTCTGATCCTAACTTTCTCTGACTTCCAAGTCCCATCTGTTTAGAAAGCATTTAATGACAGCAAATACACTGCAGATGGAGGATATTATCTGTGTGTCCAGGTACAATGCTTTGCTTCTGATTTCATTAGACCTGGCTATTTGTACAGTTCTCTCTCCCACGCTCCATTATAATGTACCTGATTACAGCGGTGTCTTATTTACTTCTGCATTCCCCCCCCAGTGTGCTTGAAACCCACACATCTCTGTCCTTCTCTCCTGATTATTAGTAATTACCCTGATACCAGGCAGACACATGATTTGTATCGTCAGGGAAGAGCTTTGTGTTAGGTGAAGGTTGCAGCATGCGTCCTGTGACAGCTGGGGACAAGTAAAGGAGACTCAGTCTCTCTCTCTCTCTGTCCTAAAGCCCAGTCACGTGGGGTCACATTGCTATCTGCTGCACTGCACTTGTAGTAGGGATCACAGACTCACTGATCCCTATGGGGCATAACATTACATTACAGTTTACAACCTACCCAATGCAATTTTAATCCTTCCTCCGGGAGACCTGGAGGGAGAAAACCAGCTGATGGATGGACTCTAAGGGGTGTGATGCTGATAAATCCCACAGCCGCATCAACTCTGCTCCTAATGCACAGTGCTGTGATGCAAAGCATTGCGATGCAGGGGGCGGGGCCACGATGAGGTTGGCATTGAGTGGTGGATTGAACCATAGGAAGGGGTCTTCACAGACAATGAAGGAGAGCTGTCAAGTATAGGCTTTCAAAAGGGATGGCTTGTATCCATCCTTAGTGGCAACTGAAATTCTAAGGAAGCCATTTAGATGCTTTATTAGGACCCATTTTAACTAGAAGAGGGCACAGTAAAATAAATCATAAAACAAGATGCTCCCCCACCCAGGAGGTATTGTATGGCCAGGAACTTCTGAGAGGAAGCATATCCACATCAACTGAAGCCATTGGGCTGCATACAGACCTCTACGACAGCTGACTTACCCACTCCCGGTGCGTAATTCAGTTGTTTGTATATCCTGCACAGGCCCAAAATGATCGGAACACACTATGGACGATTATGCGTTCTGATCGCAAGTACCTTTCTATATTCATTATAAGATTATTTACAAACAGTGGACAGGGGGAGCTATTGTATTTGTACAGTAAAGGCTTGGCGAAGCCATTATGTAGTAAAACATTCTGTATAACTGCCTACCACATAGAGGAGATCAAGGGGAATGTGCTGACCTCCTCCGTGCGGAATATAGGATAGCAAGGGCCGTACGTTTATAGCCGCTCTGCACGAAGGTTTCAATCCGGTCCAATATTCACTAAAGAAAATGAGGGGAAGGGATCGCTATTAAATTGCAGGAAAACAGATACAAAGGACTCAATAAGAAATGCTTTCACTGAGGAGCAGATCTTAACAGCACTCTCACAGGTGAAAGTGAACAAATCAATTGAGGCCAGATGGGATACATCCTAGGATACTAAAAGAGTTTAAAGAATTGCTGGTAAAAAACGATTTATTCAACCCGTCATTCATAAAAGGAGTAATGCTTGATGATACAATTCATTATAATGTAGAACAAGACAAAGTATTTTATCCCAGAATCAGTGAGGATGATCCAGATTAAAGAATATGTGCACCAAAGGTTCAAATCGCCACCTTGACAAACCGAGCTGCAATGTGAAGGGAGCAAATCAACTTTTTAAAAAACTGCCTGCAGGGAAAATACTGTCTGGTTTTGCTTATTGCTCACAAATACTAAACATATTTATTTTTTCAACTCTAATTTAGAATTGATCTATAAAACATCGCCTCTCAGCTCATTCAGTTTATACATTTCAATGTATCTTCTCCAGCAGTTCTACATGATTTTGCCCAGACTGTTACTCCCAACTCTGTATCACACCTAATATGAGGAACTCTGCTACACAAGGAATTGAGGAGGAGATGTCACATACACATACATAATCACTGATCGAGCTCATGAGACGCACGTGCTACTCACTAAGGGCCTGATCCAGAGCAACGCTCGCAAGCGAGCGTACGCTCATCGTATGCGAATTTTCGGCTAAAAATTCGCAATGCGCATGCCCAGTATGACAGCTTCCGGTCGTCCGAGCGTCATGAGCGAATAGCGGGCGTATCGTTAGCGTATTTTTCGCTCGCTGGGCGTATTTTTTTTACGATGGTCGGCTGGGCGCCCGTTTTACTACAGGGAGGCGGGGATAGCCATTTAAATTGTACAGTATGGGCGTGCTAAGCGTATTTTCTCAGCGTATTTTCTGCGAATTTTCGTACGGCCGACGGTCGTACCCAGTGTAGGGTATAGCCGCCGTAAGCAGGGACTTTACTATGGGAGTGCTAGGGGCGTGTAGGTTGATACGACGAGCGTACGTTCGCATTCGCCCGTCGTGCGAATTTTCATAGCGCTGGATCAGGCCCTAAGCCACCTTGTTGCCCTTTCAATGTGCAAGTCAAAGTACTGCCCATGCGTAATCTGACAACCAAGTTACGTAAATCCATGCGTAAGTCCACTCTCATTCTTAATTTTGGATCTATGATTGATTAATATCCGTTGTCCAATGGCCGTGACTTTAAAAGGGCCAAATATAATCCAGCATTTGTATGACTTTCCAATGGATAATGCGGAAATGTAAATAATATCCATTTTCCTAGAAAACTGCAACAAAGTGACTTTTTTTTCCTTTAGAATTAAGTATAAGAGCTTCGCTCCAATGCCAAATCCGTCCTCCCATCAATTAACGCTGGAACTGTATGTGACTAATAAAATGAAATGACCCCTAACTGGATCACTTAGGATGGAAATCTTTGCACTCCAGAAGCATATTTATATTAAAGATAATCACAATAATTATTCTCTCCCAAAAGAGTTCATTATCAATTTAGTGGTTCTGTGGCTGAGATGTCAGATCTCATTACCAACATTAAGACAATTATTATGTAGGTCAGTAATGAGGCTTGTCTGTAGAGCAGTATTGATGGCCGTGCAGCTGCTGGGTTAGCCAGAAGGGCATTATTTAAGCACGTTCAGGATCTGCCGTTCAAAAACGCAATATAAATAGCCACAATTCCGCGCTCTGTGGGCCTGGGGCGACCGGGCTCCAGATCAGTCATGAACTCTCAGACACTGGTGAGGGAGATAATGTGAGGAGATATTTTATGTGCAGAGCTGGAAAACTTCCAACAAACTATTATCCTTTCCAGAAAACTTTCACTGCAGCAGAAAACTATGCAACGGATCCAGAGTGAGAGAATAAGAGGAAAACAGGAGGAAACTTACACCTGGGCCAAACCATGTTCAATTGCAGGGAAGGCAAATTTCAGAGATGAGAGGTGATGTCTCCTAGTACAAGTATAAATAACAGTATAATAGAAATGCTGGTCAGTATCTGTGTAATAATATAATAATATTAGAGATGAGAATGTGATGTTTCCTAGCACATAATACAGTGTTATAGTAACGCTGGTCAGTATGGGCCTGATCCAGACCTACGATGTAGCGCTGAGCGTACTAAAGCTCAGCGTTACATCGTGGGACTCCCCCTGTCACTCCCCCTGCCCCATCGTATTTACACTCTCTTACGCTGGCTGAAGGCTACCTTAACTTCAGCCGGTGTAAGGGAGTGTAAATACACTGGGACGGCGGCGTTAGTACAATAACGCCACCCTCCCAGCCTCATTACCCTCCCTCCCCCCGCCTCCCTGCACTAACCTCAGCGTAGTAACGCTGGGGGATGCCCCCTCCAGTGTTAATACGCTGAAGCTACGGACATCTGCCTGGCGCATGTGCAGATCGGCTTTTAAGCCGATCTTACGCTGCTAGCTGCCGTTTTAACACCAGCCAACGTAGGTCTGGATCAGGCCCTATCTGTGTAATAATATAATATAATCAAACAATATAATATAATCAAACAAAATAATAATAATAATAATATAATTAAACAATATGATCGTATTCGAGATGAGAAGTGAAAAATAACAGTGTATTAGTAACACTGGTCAGTATTTGTGTAATAATAGAATAATTATATAATAGTATTAGAGATAAGAGGTGATGTCTACTAGTACAAGTCTAAATAGCAGTGTAATAGTAACGCTGGTCAGTATCTGTGTAATTATATAATAATAATATAATAGTTTTAGAGATGAGAGGTGATAAATAACAGTGTAATAGTAACGATGGTCAGTGAATAATAATAATAATAATAATAATATTAGAGATGAGAGGTGATGTCATGTAAAAAATAAAATTAATCTGATTCCCCCTAATGAAGTCTTATAATGAAACGCGTAGGGTTGCCTCCCATATTTACTTGTTTAAATACTCTCAGATTAGACTTTAATCTCACTTTATAGGCCTTCCTCCTATTATTTGTGAAGATACACCTTTGATTATTAGATCCAAACTGAAGGGGCTGAAAATACATCATAAGAAATCGAAAGAAATATGAGAAAAGCAATATTATCGTATATCTTTGGTACTTGCCTTTGTATAGCATGACTGCTAATTTAATCACTACAATATCAGTGCACCCTTGGTTTCTTTGTTATATATAGAATTTACCTCTTTATTTACAGTTCCTCAACTCTACAACAACTACAACATAACGTAACCATCAGAACCAGCAATCTTATATGTGTCACCTGAAGATGTCCTATGGAGAAACGCGTAGAAAGAGAAGTCATCGATAAAAACAAAGGAGTCATCTTGGCGTAGAAGACTCCTCCTCTCTCTCACACTCACTGCCCTCTCCCTTCTATTATCCATCTTTCCTCCCACTTTTCCCTGCCCCATTTCTCTTTTCTTCTTCCCCCTATCTCCCTCTCCCCCACATTGTCTCTCTCTTTCCTCTCTCCCCACTCTTTCAAACTGTATCTACTTGCTCTCTCACCTCTCCAGTCTCTCTCTCTCTCTCTCTCCCCATCTTTCCCTTCCCCTCTCCCTCTCTCTCTTTGTCTCTCTCTCTTTTTCCCTTCCCCTCTCTCTTGCTCTCTCCCTCTCTCTCTTTCTTCTCCCATTCTTTCTCTCTCCCTCTTTTTTTTCTCCTTTTCTCTCACTCTTCCTCTCTCTCCTTCTCTCTCTCTTCCTTTCTCTTTTTCTCTCCCTCTCTCTCCCTCTCTCTCTTCCTCCCTCCGTGTCTCTCTCTCTCTCTTCCTTTCTCTTTTCCTCTCTCTCTCTCTCTCTTTCTCTTCTTCCATTGTTGGAATAAGCACTTATGGTGATGAGTCAGTAATAACGAATGATGAGATGAGCCCATATGTTTTACTATAAGAATACAGATGGTAGAAAGGTCACTGATTAGAGAATATATCTACAACAATAAGATTATACTCCTTAAGGTGTGGAAACCCAGACATATGTTCCTATAACCTTCAGTAACAGACAACATTGCACCAGCATCTAGCTCACGCTACACATTCCCGGCCAGACACTAATTCAGATTGCAGATTCCTCTACAAGAGGAAGAATTATATTAAAGACTGATTATTTTTCATATTTAAAGTCATTTATCACTAATGTTAAAAAACACCTAACATACAATAAGAAGCAAACATCTTTTTTATATCATACAATCAATGTATATTTGTAATAGAAGAATTACTTTTATAACATTTGTTTTAAATGATTAAAATATTGATATTTATTAATAAATGATTTCATTATACACACTGCGGAGTGTAAATTATTGTAGCTGCATGTGCAGCATGTAATCTAATTACTCGATGCTTGCTTTGCATGTCAACAGAAAGTATATTCTAATACTGCGGTGGTCTTATGAGAAAGGTTTTATATACAGCTTTTTGCAGGTTAGCAGTGACCGTAATCATACATAAAAGCAAAAGTACCAATAATGGGCCTGATCCAGAACAACGCTTTCGGAGCGAATTTACGCATGGCGGACACGTAAATTCGCACTTTGGTAAGTACTGCGCATGTGCACCATAGAAAATACGCTCCATAACTTAGCGTATTTATGAACGTATGGGCCATTCACGTATGTGTCATGTAAATACTTACGTGTGGGCGTGCCAATTTTACGTGTGTCCACAATACATCTGAAATACGTGAAGTGGACAGGGGTGGTATTTAAAGTGTACAGTATGGGCGTGCTTAGCTGCGTAAATTCGTCTAGCCCATACGTACGTGTGCGTATGACTGCGGTTACGTTGGCAAAAGTTAAGGTAGGGTTTGGAAAGCGTATCTTCACAAAATACGTACATTCAAGGGGTGTGCCTAGGGGAGTGTAACGAATTTACGCGCACGAAAATACGCTCCGCGAATAAACGTACGGCAAACGTAGTTCTGGATCTACCCCATTGTCTTTTTCTCATTTCATCCTGTATATCAGAGGATGATTAAAAACACGCAGCAGGTGTGGCCTCAATTAAGTAAGTGATGACGCATGGCCTCACACTAAACAATACGAGTGGTCGGGGGCGACCTTAACTTTTCCTGTGTGTGTGTTAGTTTCCGCAATGCTCTGCCACCTGTGAATTAGTGGTAACTCTGTTGGACGCCCATACTGTACATTAGTACAGTGTCTTGCCCCTCTAGCCACGCATGCCGGACTCATTACGTGCCGATGTGTGCATCAGTCCTAAGTCAGACGTCCGTATTTGTAAATCAGTCCGCCATGTTTTCCGTGCGTATATTTGGATTCAGTATACAGATTCAGATACAGTCCACTGTCCTTACGTAGAGATTTTGGGTCGTATTCAGAGATCTTTTTTTTTTTTTTTCTATGTACGCAATTATACGCACAGCCGGAGCAAGGAAACACTCACCAACAGCCCCGACACTCCCCTCTCCCGGACAAGCGTATATTCAACGGAAATTACGTAAATAAAGTTACTACACATGCGCAGTTGATCCAATCCTAAAAATACTCCCCGCAAAAACGGTTCTGTGAATATGCCGTTTAAAAGTAGATAATGATCAAGAGAAACTAAAAGTAAAATACATACGCTTGCTCCTCAGATTCTGAACTTGCAATTAACAGTTTAAAAAAATAAACATTTGCGGAGTGACTGCATTCATTTATACTTGTGGACTATTACTCAGCGATATTTATGTATATATAAATGTTAAATCATCGTTTTAAATCATCAATTATTGACCAATAGAAATATTCGCACATTAACGCAAACAGGGATTGGCTGTTGTACAGCTCCGATGCGATGGAGACTCGGGGTAAATGAGTCTGTCCAGATAAAATCATCATGTTCTGAGATAGTTCAGCAGATGACGACCTTTTAATACCAGAGAGAGAAGCGGTAAAATATGCAGATGTGCCTTAATTACACCAAATATATGACCCGTCTTTCTCTCCCCACCCACGGTTAATGGGCCAGGAAAAGTTTGTGACTACATTACACTGGTTTTTGGCAGAGTTCTGCTCTTGATTATTGCTGAGTACTCTGAAGTCTGTTTCATTTCAGTTGTAAAAGTGATGCTAAAAAACGGATATCAGATGCACAATGTGCAGCAGCGACGTGCAGATGACGGGGCGTATTCAGAGATCCTGTTCATTTAAATGCCTTTCCCAACCCATTTTTATGTAAATTGTCCCGTACGTCGGATTTCCATGCGTATGTCCCCAAGTGCGATTCAAATGTACGTCCATTAGGCACTTCCGTGTGTATAGTCAACGTAAACTAGGTAAATAAAGTCAAGTTAATACGCTCCTAAAAATACGCACACAACTTACCTGGAAAATGGATCTCCCTATATCTTTACCGCAGCGATGACCTTTACCAGTACATTTTATAACGTGGTGTTTTTAGCAAATTTTCGCAATAGGAATGGTCAGAAAAAGTTGAATGTCAATGAGTGAAGGCGTATACAAATTAGACGGTGCTTTACGACTGAGGGGTCAGCCATGGGCATTTATTAACATAGACAAACATTGCTGCACTTTGACTGGTGCAAATGAATATTATTTTAGTGCACATCGTGACGGAAATCCACACACACAGAGATCCGTGCGGAGGAGTTAAGGTGACGTTATGGGCACATAAGTCAGCAATATTCCTCAAATGAGAGGGGAACGTCAGAACTCTGAAAACTTGATTATGTCACACAATGGGCCTGATCCAGAGCTACGGCCGCCGTAGCCGTACTGTGCATGCACTATGGAT
>WWET01002743.1:180935-201925 GCA_011038615.1 Limnodynastes dumerilii | reverse complement strand
GCTTGTAGTTCTACAAGCATCAGCATGCCCTGTTGGGGCACAAGATAGGGCAGCGTTAAAAACCTGCACCTCTTATAGAGGCGGCTTTTTAATTAACAATATCGTAAAAAAGCGGCATATTTTTACCGCAAAAAAATTATTGAATAGTAAAAAAAAATATCGGCCGTAATTTAAAAAAAAATAGTGTTAAAAATACGCCAGCAAATGATTTTTATCTAATTGAATCGGGCCCTCCGACTCTCATCCTCTGCTGTTGTATAAAAGGAAAAATCAACTCGACAGTAAAGATAATGGATCTGGTAAACGGTCACACACTTTTATGTATAAACATGGAGGCAATGGGAAAATATGAAACATCTCCTGTTGTTTAAAGCAGCTTGTATACATTATTAAACGTAATGATTCCCACTAATGGTAAATAATGATGCTTAATACATATTTATTAGTTAATTACTGTAACACTTGTACAGTACATCTGGTGTGAGAATCCTCGAATACGTGCGCTGGTAACAGAAGGCATTGTCGCGTGGCGTTGGAGGAAGGTGGTCTGATAAAGGTTGTGTCTAATGAACCCGCGTGTTCTCTCACCCTCGCTAATAAGTGATTATGTTACGGCTGCTGCATCTGTCGCCGCGGTTCACAATATGCTGAAAGTGCCTGAAGAGCCGCCTTCCGTGCAGCCATACAGATGGTTTCATTAGCCTTGTTTTATTAACGATTATGTTTGTTTATACTGTATATCACCGCTATGGAGTGCAACGCTGTACGTACAGTATTTGCTGTTTACATCAGTCTCTGTTAAGGAATTTGGATTGTTAGCTCTTGGGGCATACACATATGGAAAATAAACAAACACTGCAGAGACCATGGGCCTGATCCTGAACTACGCCCGTCGTCGCTAGGACGGCGGGCGTAAGATCGGCTTTTCAGCCGATCTGCACATGCGCCGGGCAGATGTTGCCCGGCGTTGAGATGTGTGATACAGGCATATCAATGTGTGATACAGGTAAATAGATGTGTGATACAGGCATATCAATGTGTGATACAGGTAAATAGATGTGTGATACAGGCATATCAATGTGTGATACAGGTAAATAGATGTGTGATACAGGCATATCAATGTGTGATACAGGTAAATAGATGTGTGATACAGGCATATCAATGTGTGATACAGGTAAATAGATGTGTGATACAGGCATATCAATGTGTGATACAGGTAAATAGATGTGTGATACAGGCATATCAATGTGTGATACAGGTAAATAGATGTGTGATACAGGCATATCAATGTGTGATACAGGTAAATAGATGTGTGATACAGGCATATCAATGTGTGATACAGGTAAATAGATGTGTGATACAGGCATATCAATGTGTGATACAGGTAAATAGATGTGTGATACAGGCATATCAATGTGTGATACAGGTAAATAGATGTGTGATACAGGCATATCAATGTGTGATACAGGTAAATAGATGTGTGATACAGGCATATCAATGTGTGATACAGGTAAATAGATGTGTGATACAGGCATATCAATGTGTGATACAGGTAAATAGATGTGTGATACAGGCATATCAATGTGTGATACAGGTAAATAGATGTGTGATACAGGCATATCAATGTGTGATACAGGTAAATAGATGTGTGATACAGGCATATCAATGTGTGATACAGGTAAATAGATGTGTGATACAGGCATATCAATGTGTGATACAGGTAAATAGATGTGTGATACAGGCATATCAATGTGTGATACAGGTAAATAGATGTGTGATACAGGCATATCAATGTGTGATACAGGTAAATAGATGTGTGATACAGGCATATCAATGTGTGATACAGGTAAATAGATGTGTGATACAGGCATATCAATGTGTGATACAGGTAAATAGATGTGTGATACAGGCATATCAATGTGTGATACAGGTAAATAGATGTGTGATACAGGCATATCAATGTGTGATACAGGTAAATAGATGTGTGATACAGGCATATCAATGTGTGATACAGGTAAATAGATGTGTGATACAGGCATATCAATGTGTGATACAGGTAAATAGATGTGTGATACAGGCATATCAATGTGTGATACAGGTAAATAGATGTGTGATACAGGCATATCAATGTGTGATACAGGTAAATAGATGTGTGATACAGGCATATCAATGTGTGATACAGGTAAATAGATGTGTGATACAGGCATATCAATGTGTGATACAGGTAAATAGATGTGTGATACAGGCATATCAATGTGTGATACAGGTAAATAGATGTGTGATACAGGCATATCAATGTGTGATACAGGTAAATAGATGTGTGATACAGGCATATCAATGTGTGATACAGGTAAATAGATGTGTGATACAGGCATATCAATGTGTGATACAGGTAAATAGATGTGTGATACAGGCATATCAATGTGTGATACAGGTAAATAGATGTGTGATACAGGCATATCAATGTGTGATACAGGTAAATAGATGTGTGATACAGGCATATCAATGTGTGATACAGGTAAATAGATGTGTGATACAGGCATATCAATGTGTGATACAGGTAAATAGATGTGTGATACAGGCATATCAATGTGTGATACAGGTAAATAGATGTGTGATACAGGCATATCAATGTGTGATACAGGTAAATAGATGTGTGATACAGGCATATCAATGTGTGATACAGGTAAATAGATGTGTGATACAGGCATATCAATGTGTGATACAGGTAAATAGATGTGTGATACAGGCATATCAATGTGTGATACAGGTAAATAGATGTGTGATACAGGCATATCAATGTGTGATACAGGTAAATAGATGTGTGATACAGGCATATCAATGTGTGATACAGGTAAATAGATGTGTGATACAGGCATATCAATGTGTGATACAGGTAAATAGATGTGTGATACAGGCATATCAATGTGTGATACAGGTAAATAGATGTGTGATACAGGCATATCAATGTGTGATACAGGTAAATAGATGTGTGATACAGGCATATCAATGTGTGATACAGGTAAATAGATGTGTGATACAGGCATATCAATGTGTGATACAGGTAAATAGATGTGTGATACAGGCATATCAATGTGTGATACAGGTAAATAGATGTGTGATACAGGCATATCAATGTGTGATACAGGTAAATAGATGTGTGATACAGGCATATCAATGTGTGATACAGGTAAATAGATGTGTGATACAGGCATATCAATGTGTGATACAGGTAAATAGATGTGTGATACAGGCATATCAATGTGTGATACAGGTAAATAGATGTGTGATACAGGCATATCAATGTGTGATACAGGTAAATAGATGTGTGATACAGGCATATCAATGTGTGATACAGGTAAATAGATGTGTGATACAGGCATATCAATGTGTGATACAGGTAAATAGATGTGTGATACAGGCATATCAATGTGTGATACAGGTAAATAGATGTGTGATACAGGCATATCAATGTGTGATACAGGTAAATAGATGTGTGATACAGGCATATCAATGTGTGATACAGGTAAATAGATGTGTGATACAGGCATATCAATGTGTGATACAGGTAAATAGATGTGTGATACAGGCATATCAATGTGTGATACAGGTAAATAGATGTGTGATACAGGCATATCAATGTGTGATACAGGTAAATAGATGTGTGATACAGGCATATCAATGTGTGATACAGGTAAATAGATGTGTGATACAGGCATATCAATGTGTGATACAGGTAAATAGATGTGTGATACAGGCATATCAATGTGTGATACAGGTAAATAGATGTGTGATACAGGCATATCAATGTGTGATACAGGTAAATAGATGTGTGATACAGGCATATCAATGTGTGATACAGGTAAATAGATGTGTGATACAGGCATATCAATGTGTGATACAGGTAAATAGATGTGTGATACAGGCATATCAATGTGTGATACAGATAGATAGATGTGTGATACAGGCATATCAATGTGTGATACAGGTAAATAGATGTGTGATACAGGCATATCAATGTGTGATACAGGTAAATAGATGTCTGATACAGGCATATCAATGTGTGATACAGGTAAATAGATGTGTGATACAGGCATATCAATGTGTGATACAGATAGACGTGTGATACAGGCATATCAATGTGTGATACAGGTAAATAGACGTGTGATACAGGCATATTAATGTGTGATACAGGTAGACGTGTGATACAGGCATATCAATGTGTGATACAGGTAGACATGTGATACAAGTATATATAGGTATATAGGCTTATGTGCTCCTTGTATTTGAAATGTATTTTCCGCTCAGAAACTGCCGTTTGTTCCAACTTAACCAGAGACTGGGCCGTTGCTTTTCTCCGCAGAGGACGCATTCATTCCATCTGGAAATCTCTGTCCTGAGCTGCGTAAATTAATGTTGTCGGATAATAAGTAGCGGAAAGATAACAACGCTGCTCTCACCAAATGGGCATAATATTCTTATGCACCATTCCCGTATCTGCAGAGGAGACAAGAGGGATGACTCCACGTGATGAATGGGACAGAAGATTAGAGCGTTAAGGACAAGCGGTGACTGCGCCAGCTCGAAAATCCAATCCTTATCATAACGGAAGCCGATATCACTTCTGTGTCTGTCCCGATGTCTCACCTCAGGGGCGAGAGGTACAAGACTCAGGTGTATTGTGACCCGATGCCGCCATACTGGGAAGGTGACAATCATTAGCGGCTGTTTATACAGAGAATCAGTCTCAGTTATGATGGAACTTGTCCAGAGTTCAAAATAAAAAAGAATTGAAAGAGAGCCAAAACTTTGTGTTATCTGATGGATCGTTGAATGAATAAACGCCATTCATCTTATGTCAGAATTGATTTCCTTTTTTTTCTTTTTGTGTCCCCTAAAAGAACATGTCACCGCTTTATACAAATTATTATGTTTACTATTTGGAAATAAGGTTAAAGCTCCTCTGAAGGTAAAACAAGTGATCAATCGTTGCCAAAGATTTGCAGAGTATAGTCAATATCAAAGAATATGAGAGAAAATCAGCATTTCAAGTAACACAAACTAGAACTAGACGAGGGACCGGAGGCTGAACGCATGAAGCTAACGTTTTAGTGCCCTGTTTTGGAATTATTCTGCAGCAAGAAGGCACAGAGAGTTATATAATGGAAGGAGCAGGGTCACAGCAGCACAGAGCATATCAGGAGATGAGTGATGTGTTATATAGTGGAAGGAGCAGGGTCACAGCAGCACAGAGTATATCAGGAGCTGAGGGGTGTGTTATATAGTGGAAGGAGCAGGGTCACAGCAGCACAGAGTATATCAGGAGATGAGGGGTGTGTTATATAGTGGAAGGAGCAGGGTCACAGCAGCACAGAGTATATCAGGAGATGAGGGGTGTGTTATATAGTGGAAGGAGCAGGGTCACAGCAGCACAGAGTATATCAGGAGATGAGGGGTGTGTTATATAGTGGAAGGAGCAGGGTCACAGCAGCACAGAGTATATCAGGAGATGAGGGTGTGTTATATAGTGGGAGGAGCAGGGTCACAGCAGCACAGAGTATAGCAGGAGATAAGTGAGAGTTATATTGTGGGAGAGCAGGGTCACAGCAGCACAGAGTATAGCAGGAGATAAGTGAGAGTTATATTGTGGGAGAGCAGGGTCACAGCAGCACAGAGTATAGCAGGAGATAAGTGAGAGTTATATTGTGGGAGAGCAGGGTCACAGCAGCACAGAGTATAGCAGGAGATAAGTGAGAGTTATATTGTGGGAGAGCAGGGTCACAGCAGCACAGAGTATATCAGGAGATGAGGGTGTGTTATATAGTGGGAGGAGCAGGGTCACAGCAGCACAGAGTATAGCAGGAGATAAGTGAGAGTTATATTGTGGGAGAGCAGGGTCACAGCAGCACAGAGTATAGCAGGAGATAAGTGAGAGTTATATTGTGGGAGAGCAGGGTCACAGCAGCACAGAGTATAGCAGGAGATAAGTGAGAGTTATATTGTGGGAGAGCAGGGTCACAGCAGCACAGAGTATAGCAGGAGATAAGTGAGAGTTATATTGTGGGAGAGCAGGGTCACAGCAGCACAGAGTATATCAGGAGATGAGGGTGTGTTATATAGTGGGAGGAGCAGGGTCACAGCAGCACAGAGTATAGCAGGAGATAAGTGAGAGTTATATTGTGGGAGAGCAGGGTCACAGCAGCACAGAGTATAGCAGGAGATAAGTGAGAGTTATATTGTGGGAGAGCAGGGTCACAGCAGCACAGAGTATAGCAGGAGATAAGTGAGAGTTATATTGTGGGAGAGCAGGGTCACAGCAGCACAGAGTATAGCAGGAGATAAGTGAGAGTTATATTGTGGGAGAGCAGGGTCACAGCAGCACAGAGTATATCAGGAGATGAGGGTGTGTTATATAGTGGGAGGAGCAGGGTCACAGCAGCACAGAGTATAGCAGGAGATAAGTGAGAGTTATATTGTGGGAGAGCAGGGTCACAGCAGCACAGAGTATAGCAGGAGATAAGTGAGAGTTATATTGTGGGAGAGCAGGGTCACAGCAGCACAGAGTATAGCAGGAGATAAGTGAGAGTTATATTGTGGGAGAGCAGGGTCACAGCAGCACAGAGTATAGCAGGAGATAAGTGAGAGTTATATTGTGGGAGAGCAGGGTCACAGCAGCACAGAGTATATCAGGAGATGAGGGTGTGTTATATAGTGGGAGGAGCAGGGTCACAGCAGCACAGAGTATAGCAGGAGATAAGTGAGAGTTATATTGTGGGAGAGCAGGGTCACAGCAGCACAGAGTATAGCAGGAGATAAGTGAGAGTTATATTGTGGGAGAGCAGGGTCACAGCAGCACAGAGTATAGCAGGAGATAAGTGAGAGTTATATTGTGGGAGAGCAGGTGATGTGATCCGGAGGTGCGTGTAAAACGCCAAACAGAAAGCGCCCTGTACCGTACTTCAATGCGCTAAACATGGATGGGTGATGGAGAATGTAAAGAGGGGTGATCCGGAGGTGCGTGTAAAACGCCAAACAGAAAGCGCCCTGTACCGTACTTCAATGCGCTAAACATGGATGGGTGATGCAAAGGAGAATGTAACGGTACCTCTGGATTCTGTGGGAGTCGCCATCGCAAATGCCGTCTTTTAGAAATAGCGACAGACGGAAACTGGTTTTTGGTTGTCTCTATTTGGAAAATACAGAATTTACTGATTTTTTATTTTTTTTGCCGATCAGTATACTTTACCAATCATTTTCGGAAGCCCGTTGCATCTACTGCACCTGCCACAGGCCCCACCAGAGAGGTGAGTAACCTCTCCGGGGAGTTTTAGAATTAGGCTCTGGGAAAGGGAGTCTCAGGGTCAGGCTGCGGGGAAGGGAGACTTTGGGTTATGCTATAAGAAAGGGAGTCTTAGGGTCAGGCTGCGGGGAGGGGATTCTTAGGGTGAGGCTGTGGGGAGGGGAGTCTTAGGGTCAGGTTGTAGGGAGGGGATTCTTAGGGTCATGCAGCGGGGAGGGGAGGGGAGTATTAGGGTCAGGCTGCGGGGAAGGGAGACTTTGGGTTATGCTATAAGAAAGGGAGTCTTAGGGTCAGGCTGCGGGGAGGGAATTCTTAGGGTCAGGTTGTAGGGAGGGGAGTCTTAGGGTCAGGTTGTAGGGAGGGGATTCTTAGGGTCATGCAGCGGGGAGGGGAGTATTAGGGTCAGGCTGCGGGGAGGCGAGTCTTATGGTAAGGCTGTGGGGAGGAGAGTCTTAGGGTCAGGCTGTGGGGAGGAGAGTCTTAGGGTCAAGTTACAGTAAAGGGAGGATTAGGATTAGGCTGTGGGGTTAGGGTTAGGCTGTAGAGGGGGAGGGTTAGGGTCATGGAAGAGGATTGCTAGTGTAAGGATCAGGGAAAGGGTTGGGGTTAGATTTAATACTTACCATTCCACGCACCATGTTCAGTGCTCCAGAGGAACGATTGTTTTGCCTCTTTGAAATAAGGGCATTGTGAGCTGCAACACGCACCCCTCTGGATTCCTATGAAAGCATGGCATGTAGCGTTCCTGCGCGATACAGACAAGCTCAGTGCAGCTCTAAACCCATATGTATTGTGTAACTGCAGGGTAATACACTGTAATGATGACGGGACATGGAGCTTAGGATTAAGGCGAGCGTCTGTCTGAATCTGTATATAATAAAATAACAATATTTAAACCAAACATGAAAAAATATTTGATATATACAGGTTTATTTTTTACAGTATGTAGAGATGTGCCACAGGCACAATACATCGCCAGCCATTTCTGAGCCTTTGTAATGTGTTTGAAGAGTAAGGGTCTGGAATAGGTCACAGAAGGTCACACCTGGACTTAGACATGACCTGGGGCTGGTGTAAATGTTATGATGTAATCAGCCCTTGGTTACATCTGATTGGCTCTGGATCAGAGCCCTTGCTTGGACCATTACTGTACATTGACCATGTCCCTCCCCACACTTCCCTCCCTCAACACGACCCTCAGAACGCAAGACGCCGCAACTTGAATTGCTCTATGACCTGAAAGAAATCACACGCAGAAACGTCCCGCCAGAGGGCTGACACTCACCTCGGAATCGTCTCCTGAATGGTTATTTGAGGACAATCTACAGTCTGTCAAAGGAAGTTATGGCCACCACAAGTGTCAAGGGAAAAAGGTTACACGAGGACAGAGCCAACATACAACGAAACAGGATTCAAGCAATGCAACTGCAACATAAGAACCTAAGTGGGATCTGTGCAAATATCTAATGGTGGCGGGATTATGTATAACAATTATATACAAGAAAAGGTATGATGTTAAAAAACTTGCGGAAATAATCTTCTGATAATGGCCAATATATGAACTTTCCAGTCACCTGTGTATACAGAGATTTTTTGTTCAATATCAATGCAATGCACATGCTCCTAGTGACCCTAACCCAATACAGAACACATCCTAGTGACCCTAACTCAATACAGAACACATCCTAGTGACCCTAACCCAATACAGACAGCATCCTAGTGACCCTAACCCAATTCAGAGAGTATCCTAGTGACCCTAACCCAATACAGAACACATCCTAGTGACCCTAACTCAATACAGAACACATCCTAGTGACCCTAACCCAATACAGACAGCATCCTAGTGACCCTAACTCAATACAGAACGCATCCTAGTGACCCTAAACCAATTCAGAGAGTATCCTAGTGTCCCTAACCCAATACAGAACACATCCTAGTGTCCCTAACCCATTATAGAACACATCCTAGTTCCAAAAACCCAATACAGACAGCATCCTAGTGACCCTAACTCAATACAGAACGCATCCTAGTGACCCTAACTCAATACAGAACGCATCCTAGTGACCCTAACTCAATACAGAACGCATCCTAGTGACCCTAACTCAATACAGAACGCATCCTAGTGACCCTAACTCAATACAGAACGCATCCTAGTGACCCTAAACCAATTCAGAGAGTATCCTAGTGTCCCTAACCCAATACAGAACACATCCTAGTGTCCCTAACCCATTATAGAACACATCCTAGTTCCAAAAACCCAATACAGACAGCATCTTAGTGACCCTATTCAATACACAACGAATCCTAGTGACCCTAATCCAATACAGAACGCATCCTAGTGACCCTAACCCAATACATACCACATCCTAGTGACCCTAACCCAATACAGACAGCATCCTAGTGACCATAACTCAATAAAGACCGCATATACGCAATCTACATAACAAAACGATACGTAGATTATGTTAAATTTTTATTATGCATGCGTAGTAGCAGTTATTGGTAAATTACTGATGGGTGTGAATCCGGGCCCATAACTCAATACAGACAGCACTGTAGTGACCAAAGCACAATACAGACTGCATCCTAGTGACCAAAATCTAAAACAGACAGCATCTTAGTGACTATAGCTAAATAGACAGCATCACAATGAAAAACACCCAATGCAAAGGGAATTCTAATGACCACCCCAAAATACAGAGGGGGTCCTAAGACCACTCGCCAATTCAATGAGCAGCCTAACGATTACTTACCCAATTCAAAAAGCAGCTTTGTGACCACCACCTATCACAGTATGCATCCTAGAGACTCAATACTAGTGAGCATAAAAAACCATTTTGTATTGAGAACATTTCCCATAAGATCTAGGCTTATCCACCTCTGAGCCAACACCAATATACATGATCGTTTTTCTGGGTTTCAAGTGACAAAAAAGGGGAAGTTCCTCTTTTCCTAAGGATTTAATGGCCTTTTTGTGTTCCCCCCCTTCTCATCAAACCAAAGCCATAAACAGGGATATTGAACATTTTCACTCAGAGACCAAGGTCCGGATTCACAGTTTCGTAGTTTTCATCTTCCGTACGTTGTTTTAAGAATTGAGCTACTACCGCGCTTACGCAATCTACGTACAGAAATGGTATGTAGATACTGTATATAAGCTACTACATACGCGTAGTAGCTCAGTTCTTAAAACAATGTACGGAAGACTAAAACTACGTAACTGTGAATCCGGACCCAAATTCTTCTTATAGACCTACTAAGGGGAAAAATCAGGGACCTCTTATGGCACCTCACACTCCAAGCAAAACAAGTTCTGCTGACACCTAGGACTGTAAATTACATTTCAAAGGCTGTCAAATGGTTGAACATTGCCTCATTATGACCTCAGGAAGAAATGACTGCTAGCAGCTTAAAATAAATGTCTACACAACTTATTGCACAATCCAATAACCATATTTCACACAAACTCATCGTTGTCATCTTTCAACCGATGGCGGATACAAAAATGGCTATTCTTTTTCTATGAAAATCATTCTATTACCCAGTGAATACTGCTTAATTCATGTCAATTAATGCCTTTACACAATTTTAAAATAAAAATATAACTATTTGTTTCTAATATAATTATTTCCTTTTTATAAAAGCCAGACCTGTTTAATACTGCGCAAAAGAAACTAAATTTCAGCTCCTTATAGATCATCACCTGAGGACAGATTTAATGTATATTCAGTCATTTGTACCAAATATATTCTGAGTCAAAAAAGCAAAAACCTTACACTTTGTACTATTTGTCAACGAGACTGTAAACTCCGGAAAATAAATTGTCTGAATCCAAAATATTTAATGTGAAAATATGTTCAGTCAACTGTATGGGTCATTGCAACAGTAGGACAAGTGTTAAGAGACAAATTCCCAGTATCATTACCCAGGAGATTGGACTTGTGGATAAATCACACTACGGTACATAATTTACAAATGGAAAAGCTGTATAAATAAAAAGTCACCTTTGACGTATTGCATGGGTTGGAGTCATTATTTTTAGTATCTAAAAGGAACAACAAAGTTCTATACATATTGATTGGTGGCCATAAAAAACAAAACTACCAAAATGACAAAAAAAATCATAATTATATTGTCTAAAGCAGAAAAAAAATTTAATATGAAAAATATATAGTCACAGACTGCTGCTGATCTCACCAACTAGGGATATTGAATTGCTGTGATTTAAAAACATAAAACACATGAACATTTATAAATAGGTCATTAGGTAATTAAGATATTCTTTATTAAAAAGGTGTAGGCACTAATACAACCACAATGTATCAATGCGACTACATGCCATTAATACGCTTAAAGAAGGCACAGGTGCGAAAAAAGAAGAAAACAGATTAGATAGTTACACATGGGCAAAACCATGTTAAAGTGCAAGTGAGGTAAAGTTAATCTGTTGCAAACTTTATAAGAGATGAAAGATGATGTATCATAGTACAAGTCTAAATAACAGTGTAATAGTAACCCTGGTCAGTATCTGTGTAATTACATAATAATAATAATAATAATAATAATAGAACAGTATAAGAGATGAAAGGTGATGTCTCCTAGTACAAGTCTAAATAACAGTGTAATAGTAACCCTGGTCAGTATCTGTGTAATAACAGAATAATAATAATAATAATAATAATAATAATAATAATAATAGAACAGTATAAGAGATGAAAGGTGATGTCTCCTAGTACAAGTCTAAATAACAGTGTAATAGTAACGCTGGTCAGTATGTGTTTGCAATAAGCAAAAGCTAAATTTTCTCCCTGCATGCAAAGAATAACATAAATGGACTCCTGTTTAGAATGCATTTAGTAGTTGAATGCAATTGTCATCTATTTTGGTAGTCAGGGTGAAATGTCACTGTGGAAATGTTTCCGTTTACTTTTACTCACATGACAGATTATTCCAGACGTCCACACGGCAGTACAATGTTGTCTGTGAGATAAGTTTAGAGTTTGCTTGCCGGTAGTTTCTTGAGTTCGTCTGGTTTAAATGCATGGTCTAAAAGTTTACAGAGAAAACATTTGGCCATCGCCCAATTGTCTGCAGTCAGCATTGCCAACGGCGTATTTTTAAATATCTCACAATAGTGTGTTTGTTAATAGTTTTCAGATCCATCTTATCACCAGCATCTACATTACTTAAGAGTTGAAAACTGCTGCAGTAGAAAAAAAAAAAAAAAAGTTATCGTGAACTGTTCTCTTACTGAAAAGGGCATGTAGTCATTAATAATAATGCTGACTGCCTGCATGCAGCGCCAAAGCAAAGCGGACACCACAGATAATGGTTGCATTACACCAACATCTTCCCTGTGTCACTCTTATTATATGTAAAAAAAAAAAAAGTTATACAGCGTCCACCCATCATTTTAGAGACCTGTTTGTGTCGTGACTCTGAGGAGATACTTTTGAGGGTCAGATACAAAATTGTGTTAAATAGAAACTTTAAAAAAAAGACACCATACTGTTGTTAATAATCTGCAGCTGTTATGAATGTCCGGGAGGGTGCTACACCTCACTGAATAAGTGAAAGGAAAGAAGGAGGAGGGATGGGTACTTATTGACAGCACCGCTAATAATATTAATAAAGCAATAATATTATATATAACTAATATTTAACACAAGTGTATTGTGTATAAGTGGATTCTAAGGCTCCGATTCGGAAGGGAGCGTGCACCAGCTGACCTGACTTTTCTCCGCAGGATTTCCTACTGCTCATGCTCAGAACTGAAGGACGCGTAGTCACGGCTGATTCAGCTCTAAACACGAATGACATGGGAAGGGGGGGCGGTTGCTGGTCCCGATGACCCTATTTCGAACATGATAGAGCCGCCAGCTGAATGGTGTCTGTATCTTTTGAAAATAAATAAAAATAGAAAATTAGGAGTGGGAATCTACAGTTACTGACTGCGGGGAGTGCGATGTGTAATAGGTAAGGGTTAGTGTGGCGGCTGCGGTGGGTATAAGGTTAGAGTTGGTGCTTCAGGGGAAGGTTAGGGTTAGGCTGTGGAGCATGGAGGATTAGGGTTAGGCTGCAGGGCATAGATGGTTAGAGTTAGTCTGCATGGCAAGGATAGTTAAGCTTATGCTGCGGTGCATGGAGGATGGGACTGAAGAAAGGATGGGTCAGGTTAGGCTGCAGGAAATGGAGGGTTAGGGTGAGAAAATGGTCAACTGGACTCTTTGTAACTGCAACAGATGCATCACTGCCGCTTTCTACAGTGCAGACTGCTGACAATTCTACATTCAGCTGCCGCACAAGGGTCTTTCGAAATAAAATTTTAAAAAAAGACCATTGTTTTGGCAAGCCACACAGTCGCACAGTTTGTCGTTTTCGGAGTAAACTCTCAAATTCCAAGGACAAAAACGGTATACAAAAAAGGAGAATATTTATTGGAGTGTAGGACCGTATTTAGAGATAAGAAAGAGTCAGCTCCAGTCCCCTCCTCCCGCGCCCTCCCCGGCTAATCTACATCCCTCTCTCCACCCACTTTTTCCTAAATCTTCCCCAAGGCTACCTTGGCATGTCTCCTTCTTCCTTACCTACTACGTGTGGTCTTTACAGACTGCACATACTCACTCTCTAGAGTGGTACATATATTGCACAAATGACCTACTATGCATAAGTAGTAGGTCATTTCCTAATTCTCCGCACTTAAGAAGCAGGAGCTGTCCTTAATTATTGACTGGTCAGTGGCTTGGACTATGGATTTTCCGTAATCTTTGCCAAAGTGTATTGAACAACTTCTTAAATTTATAAGTACTTATAACTAATGTGACATAAAGGTGGGATAGTTCAATTTCTTTTTCACTACAGAAGATAAATGTATATAATTTTTGCCATTTTAAATCCCTATAGGCTAAGATACAGAGAATTAAATATATTTTTTACAGTATCAGAGTAAAGTCGGACAAAAAAAAAACATTTTATGGCCATTACACCTCTTATCTCCCTTTTTATTGTAAGAGATTTTGGAATTCTTATGCCGTGGTGCCACTTAACCTCTTGTCCTACTTATTCTTTGGTTTCAGGGAATTATGAATTATCCACTTGATTTTCCACCTTTTCATACCACATAGAGGAAAAAGTAATTATACCAGGACAAAGGGGAACTGAGAAAGCCTGAACCCGAGGGTCACTGACATCTAAAGTTCATTTTCTTGCTTCCCTTCATAATTTAGAACCAGATATTATTAAAGATACCCATCGCCTATGTCCAGTGCAGACTTCTAAACCAATATTCATCATACAAAACACACCCTGACCTTGTGAACGCTCGGGCTGGATACCGCTCCTAACTTCCTTTACAAATCGGATGCTTTCTATCTCCTTAAAGCAGAAAATCAACATTTTGGGTCGTTTCTGGTATTAGCCGCATTCCCGATTGTGTAACAAATTTTTACAGTATTTTCGCATTGCTTCCGTACAGAACTGCGGATATTTAGACTAGAATGTAATGCACATCGGCAAATGCCTGCGGATGACGAGGCATTACAGGGGAGGGTCATTTATACAGTATGGACGCGTCTCTCCGGACAGTCTAAGATGGCTGCCATTCCCCATTTTTAATGCGCTTTAATGCAAACGCCTTACTTATACTGTGTGGAACTAGACGTTAAAGGCCAAGGTATGAACAGAGGGTACCCGATACTAACATTATGTAATGCTAGCCGAATACTGCGCACATGGAGAATGTAGAAATTAGTAAGATAAGAAGAACCAATTAATTTGCTTAAAACATCATTAGGTAGGGAGTTGTGGCTCTGTTGCTGTTGGGGTATATAGGCCATAGTCCCATATAAGGTTGGGGCGCTGACCTTATGCTGGTTGCAGAAGTGCCCATCCGACCTTTCCAGTTTAACAACAATGGATCGGGGCTCCTGGATGCTGGATTTACACGTGCTCCGGGAAATCTGTTGATCTTTATCAAGCAATAACTAGCAGCCAAAGCCAAGTATTATTTATGTTCTTTGCTTAATTCTTTATTAAATACTATAGTTAATTAAGAATGGTCTTGTGTTTTCTCCTTCCTCAAATCCTGGGGTATATATACTATGACTGGAGGAATGGTCAAGAGTGTGGCAACGGCAATTTAACGCCAAAAAAAGCTAAGTTACGCCGGTTGAAGTTAGGGTAGCCTTCAGCTGACGTAATGGTGTGTAACTGCGCTCACACAGGGGGAGCAACAGGGGACGTGGACCAGAGCTACGCTGGCCATATTTATGTCTACCGGAGCAGCATAGCTCTGGATCAGGCCCTTGGGGCACATAAACCCAAAAGCAGAATATATTATTAATGGCATTACATTACACACTACTAAGGAGGAAAGGGATCATGGAGTCATCATTTCCTGTGACTCAAAGCAGTGCTCCTTAAACTATTCTCACTCTCGGCACCTCTAAGCTTTTTTCAGAATTCTGCGACACACCAAAAACACAATATGGCGAATTTGCCAATCTTGGTGTTCTCTGGCAAATGCCAAACGTCCTGCACGGTGTTGTGCTGTAAGCACAACCCCCACCTGTGGATGTCGGGCCCTGGCAAATGCCAAACGTCCTGCACGGTGTTGGGCTGTAAGCACAACCCCCACCTGTGGACGTCGGGCCCTCATACCACCCTCATGGAGTCTGTTTCCGGCCGTTTGAGCAGACATGCACATTTGCGGCCTGCTGGAGGTTATTTTGCATGGCTCTGGCAGTGCTCCTCCTGTTCCTCCTTGCACAAAGGCAGAGTTGGCAGTCCTGCTGCTGGGTTGTTACTGGCCTGTCTCCTGGTAGCGCCTCCATGCTCTGGACACTACGCTGACAGACACAGCAAACCTTCTTGCCACAGCTCGCATTGATGTGCCATCCTGGATGAGCTGAACTACCTGAGCCACTTGTGTGGGTTGTAGACTCCGTCTCATGCTACCACTAGAGTGACAGCACCGCCAGCATTCAACAGTGACCAGAACATCAGCCAGAAAGCATAGGAACTGAGACGTGGTCTGTGCTCACCGCCTGCAGAACCATTCCTTTATTGGGGTGTCTTGCTAATTGCCTATAATTTGCAACTGTTGTCTATTCCATTTGCAAAACAGCACAACAGCACCACAGCACCGGAAATTGATTGTCAATCAGTGTTGCTTCCTAAGTGGACAGTTTGATTACACAGAAGTGTGATTGACTTGTAGTTACATTGTGTTGTTTAAGTGTTCGCTTTATTTTTTGAGCAGTGTATATAAAAAATATGTCTGCAGCCTCTCCAGTTTCCTCCATCATGTGCCTGTAGCCTGCTCAGTAGCCACAATTCATGTGTCTGCAGCCACCCCAGTATTCCCCAGCAAGCGTCTCGGGCATTCCTAGACTTCACTCAGAGCTCCTCCTTCCTCCTAATGCTGTTCTCTGTAGCGCTGTGTGTCTAAAGACTGCGCTTATGCAATCTACGTACAGAAATGGTATGTAGATAGCATAAATAAGCTACTACACATGCGTAGTAGCTCAATTCTTAAAACAACGTATGCAAGACAAGAACTACGTAACTGTGAATCCGGTCCACAATGACCAAGGCTGTGCAGACATTATTGCTCTGACAATGTGACATTTTAAATCGTAGATATACTGAATATATGAACATCCAGATGAAAGACCACTGCTCTTCATAATGCTAATTCTCTCCCCGGTTTACTGTGTCTGCCAGCATTAGGCGCAGCCATAAATCCAAGCTACAATTTGTAGGAGGGTTAATAGTGACAAATTTGTGTCTGCTGCAGAAATGCTGAGGACTAAACGGATACAAATGCGGCCTGTTGTCCTGTCATTGTAAGGAATCGCTCTAATTTTACACCTTGTCAATACTCAGACAGCTGACATTATGAAGATCTGTGGTTTGGTGCAAGTTTTTTCTTATAAGGGCTATTGCTCACGTCTGGCACAACTTCGGGATTATAGTCATTTTTATTCTCAGGGAGTTATGAAGCCATGATTGACAGCGGCGCCAGAAAATCTTTTTTTTTTTTGTTCTTTAAACTGCAAAAAAATAAAAAATAAGAACCAAAAAGTCCAAAGCACGAGAAACTAATATGAGCAGGTTTAGAGTCTAAGATGAAAGAAAGGATTATAGTGTATTTATTATGTTTTTGGTATATAAATGTGAATATGGAGCGTTAGATACTCTGAACATTTTCAGCATTTTTAGTCCTTTCCAGTGATACAAACAGATGTAAATTTTGAGAGGTTATCTACTAACCATCTCCCCCTCCTACACTGATATTATGTATCACATCTCTGTCTTCCTATTACATCTCTTCCCTATATCATATCCCAGAACCCTCTTCCATACTACACCCTGTACTGACCATCTCCCCTACAACATATCCCAGACCCCTCCTCTATATTACACCCTGTACTGACCATCTCCCCATATCATATCCAAGACCACTCCTCTATATTACACCCTGTATTGACCATCTCCCCTATATCATATCCAAGATCCCTCCTCCATATTACACCCTGTACTGACCATCTCCCCTATACCATATCCAAGACCCCTCCTCCATACTATACCTTGTACTGACCATCTCCCCTATACCATATCCAAGACCCCTCCTCTATATTACACCCTGTACTGACCATCTCCCCTATATCCTATCCAAGACCCCTCCTCTATATTACACCCTGTACTGACCATCTCCCCCTCCTCCGGTGTCTGCACTGATATTTAGTATCACATCTCTGTCTTCTTATTACATATCTCCCCTATATCATACCACAGGACCCTCCACCATATTACACCCTGTATTGGCCATCTCCTCCTCCTCCTCCTGTGTCTGCACTGATATTATGTATCACATTTCTGTACCTGCCACATTTACAAATATCGGATCAGGGCACCTCCACAAATGATTTAGTAATGGTTGAATGTTGCTGTAAATGATTTGCAGAGCGATCGTTTTGCGGACCTGCGTTAATCCCCGGTGTGCGCTCGCTTAGATTGGGGGGAGTATTTTTAAACTGCTACCTTTACAGGATAAACGGTTATGGCCATTCAGTTGATGCCTAAAACCAATAAGCTATTTTCATCCAGAGAACCTCATAAAACCATTTAAATGCTGATATAAAAATATAGGTGGGAAGGATCTGTGAATATTACACCACGAGACTAGCGCCAGCGTTTTCTTACTTTTCCATGAATAATCCCACTGACAAAAAAACGTTACCGGGTTATGAACGTCCTATGGAAAATGATGGCCGTAATTTCAGGTGTTTTCATTACAATTTCTGCAAATTTTTAGAGCCTCCGTTCTTTATCCTCCCTTCTAAGCGATAAAATTTTTATGAAACATAACATTTATTGCAATTCTTTTTCTGTTCTAGTAGTTTACAGACTGTTTCAAGATCTTTGATGAAAAGCGCATTAAATGGTACTTCTTACATTGCTGTATAACAGAGGAGCCATAGTGGAATTTCGGGCTACACAAGAATGGCGGACCATATTTACACATGTTTTTGCGGCGGATTGCATGAGTATTCTAGGGGGCGGATTAACTGTGGATGCGTAGTAACTTTTCAATGCTGATTACGTAGTATTTAGGCACATAAGTACTTTCGGCACGAACTTGTGAATCGCACTTAAATATGGAGGAGCGTGGTTTTTATCCGTACTGTAGAAGTTACATGAAAGTGGGTGGAGGGGAAGCATTTAAATAGTTAGATAAATACACACATAAGTAAATAACATACGTGCTTAAGAACACACGTGGGGCCTGATCCAGAGACACGCTGGCCCGCTAGCTGTAAGTACGGCCAGCGGAGCTCTGGTCCACTCCCCCTGTGTGTGCATAGTTACACACAGTTACGCCGGCTGATGGCTACCCTAACCGCAGCCGCCATAACTGTAACTACGCTCACACAGGAGCGTAACACACTAAATCCAGCCCTCCCGTCCTAATTAACCTCTCTCCCCCCGTCCAGTTTCCGTAACTACAGCGTAGTTGCGGATATGCCCGCCCCTTCGTCCGTGACGCTGTAGTTACGGACGCTAGATTCATAAATACGGCAGGTGGCGTACCTCTGGATCAGGCACGTAGAGTTAAGGTTGCCCTATGGAAGCGTAAGTCACTGAGGACACGTCCGGGAGAGAGGAGTGTCATGAGTGCTGCATCCTAGTGACCACCACCCAATACATACAGCATCCTAGTGACCATCACCCAATACATACAGCATCCTAGTGACCATCACCCAATACATACAGCATCCTAGTGACCACCACCCAACACATACGGCATCCTAGTGACCACCACCCAACACAAACGGCATCCTAGTGACCACCACCCAATACATACAGCATCCTAGTGACCATCACCCAATACATACAGCATCCTAGTGACCATCACCCAATACATACGGCATCCTAGTGACCATCATCCAATATATACAGAATCCTAGTGACCACCACCCAATACATACAGCATCCTAGTGACCATCATCCAATATATAAAGCATACTAGAGACCATCATCCAATACATACAACATTCTAATTATCTCTGTTCTAAACCACCACCCATGACAGTCAACATTATAGTCTGCTGCAAATAAAATAGTGCTCCACAGGTCACTGGCCTACCAGGAAAATTCCCTGCAAGTACTATGGCCAAACCAACCTTGATTTGTTTCTGTGATCTTGGAACCAGAAGCTGGGTTGCATATTTGCCAAATCTCCTTGCGATGACTTAGAGAGCCATTAAAGTCTATATGTTTCAGGGGTATGGAGCATCTACGGATCAACTGTTCGTTGAGAGAGGTTCGGTGAGATAGGCAAAAGAATCATTGATAGTTCTTTGGAATGAGGCTTTTTAGGGAGTATAACACCTTCTCTTGTCTAAGACACAAGAATGTTTAATGCATATAACTGAAGTATAGGAATATGGGATAGATCGATAGAATATTTCCTCTCTATCTCCAGAAATATTCCTCAGATAATATGCTGCCTCTGTTCTGCATCCTGGCAGTAAGCTTTAATCTGGTAATTTTAGAGGAGGGTAAGGCAGCCTCCGCAGACATCTCCTGACCTTCCTCTCCACCATATTAAGAATTAATACCTTGCCTCGCCATACAGAACAGCTTTAATAAAGCTGGCCAAATCACCTTGCCCAAGTCTCCGAGAGGGCAGCATCAATCACTGCTCTCCAGTGCTGTATTTTCTAACTCAATAGTCAGCCTGACAAGCCGGAGATCTCGGTCAGTGAGACAAAGCCTTGTACTTTCTCAGTTCTACATGTGTTTAATATATACAGGACATGGCATCTCACAGCTTTCACTGCTGCTTTACACTGATCCTAAAAGCTTACTAGCAAATATATTTATAAGACTCATTACTAAGAAATAAAGTCATTGAAACCAGGGATGGAAATCAGAGATGGAAACCAGGGATGGAAACCAGGGATGGAAACCAGGGATGGAAACCAGGGATGGAAACCAGGGATGGATAGCCCGTCTGTAAGTTATAAGTTCTTGTGATTAGACTCCTCATTATACTTTGTATCGGGTCTGTCTATCATTTAAATTATCTGTGTCTGGTTATATCCCTTCTATCATATCCCCCTCTCCCTCCTGTACCTCGTTATATCCTTCTATCATATCCCCTCTCCCTCCTGTACCTGGTTAT
>WWET01002743.1:126893-143326 GCA_011038615.1 Limnodynastes dumerilii | reverse complement strand
TGACCCTAACCCTCCATCTACCACAGCCTGACCCTAACCCTCCATCTACCACAGCCTGACCCTAACCCTCCCTCCCCTGCAGCCTGACCCTAACCCTCCCTCCCCCGCAGCCTGCCCCTACCCCTCCCCCCCCCCCAGCCTAACCCTAATCCTCCCTTCCCTGCAGCCTAACCCTAACCCTCCCTTCTCCCTAGCCTGACCCTAATACTATATACATAATTCTCTATAGCCTGACCCTAAGGCCCCCCCTCCCCGCAGCCTGACCCTAACCCTCCCTTCTCTATAGCCTAACCCTAAGACCCCACAGTCTGACCCTAACCCTCCCCAGTCGAAAAGGGCTATTATTAAAATGCTGAACAAACATGTCGACATTACAACATTCGATCAGATAGGGGTCAACGTAACCACTAAGTGTGATAGAAAACAGTCAATGAGTAAATGCTGAGAGGGTTTCAGTACCGGCATGTTCAGAACATCGGACAAGAATTCTGACCCGTCTCACATTCTTTTACCCTTAATATAGAAAAAAGTGAGCAATAAAAGAATGAATGATTTCATGGACCCTCATTTCTCTCAAGAAACTGAACATTATGCAGAGAAGTAAGGAATGACTAACAGAACTAATGATTCCCCATAATAAAAATACTCATTTTATTTTATTCTAACCATTAATGATCTAATCCTCGCTGATCTGAAAGTTATTGCATTGCTAAACATTATCGCTAGGAAAATGTTAGACCCAATATTAAAGAGATTAAAAATTGCATTTGCATTGCAAATACATCAGTTCTTAAATCCCCTAAATCTTCCTAATTGCAGTGTCTGTAAAACATGCAAAAAAATCCCCATTCAAGGCTTTTCTTGGTTTGTTCTTCCCATCTTAGAATAAAATTCAAAATCCCACCCGCAGAGAAATATGGTGAAATATACTATAATTTATTTCAAATGGGGTTTATCGGGGAAAGTAGCTGACATTTTATAGATGAAAAGCTTTTAAATGCAACTTAGACATTTGCAAATCACCGGTTGCTCTGTCGCAGCTACTGTATAAAACTAAAGCGATGAACATAGCCGCACATTTACCTAGTGAGATTACAGGACATAGTAAGTGCATTTCCCTTAAGGCTTTTGAATAATTAATTTTACCAAATATGCTGACAGTTATCAATAGGAGCAAATAAGTGAAAATAAAAAATTGATTTAAACAGTCGGAAAAATAAAAGGTATAACCAAAATACATAAAATGGAAAGAGTATAAGAAGAGATGTCATGAAAGAATACATATAATATTTTTGTTCATTTTTTGGAGCAAATGTTTTAATGGTGTCACACGTCTTATGTGTTCTAATACATAATTAGCCCTTGTGATACATTTTGAATAAATGGGCCTCTGCTTAAACTGATTTTGAAACATCTTGACATTTTAGTGCCTTTTGACATTATCCCTGACGTTATGGGATTAGCTGTCCGTCTTTTGTTATACTCATATATTGTGAAAATTTACTGGGAAATAGCACTTGAATCTTATTTAGGACAATCATTAAGAGTTATTAGTTAACACCAGATGGCTGTCTTTCCAAAGTAGAGACAGCACACACTGAGACAGAGCAGGCTGCCATTTAATGTGATCAGTCAATGTACTTTGCGCTTTGGTTGGGGGTGGGATCGAGGAACAGGAAGGAGAGAGGAAAGGGAACAGGCTAGGAAACAGATTGCTGCAGGGTGGCAAAACATGAAATACATGTTTACAAAACCTCAGAAGGGGGTTTTCAGATGACCAGAAGACCCTTTCCTCCCCCTTCCCCAAGTGAACCCCTGTCCTGCCATGATCTATGTCTGTGTGGCAGACTGGCTGATCCTAAACTTTTTAAGAAAGTATTATCTGTCTTATGTGTAAAGGTACTTTACTTGCTATTTAAAGATGATCATTCATCTATGTTGTATCACTGCCTCTTCTAGTTTAAAAACAACAATATAACATTTTACTAATAAAAAATAGCTTTCAACATTTCCTTTGTAAGGTGTCCAGTAAATATGCAAGATCTATAAAAGATACATAAAATGTCTTCATGCCAATGTTTTGTGATTTGCACATCTTTAAAAATGATCAATAATTGACATCAACATTTGAATCTAATTAATTCAGAGTGCTGAAAATCTCTTGTCAGCAGAAACAAAGATTGGATTTGGCTTCCCCATGGTTCCACACAAAAACAAAGAGTTTGCTAACAGTTTGACACTTTCAGAGTTTGGAATGAAAGAAACATGAAGAAGGAGTTATATTCATTTTAGGGCTTCTGCTACAAGTTACAGGAATATTAATGGGGGTGGAAAAGCAATTTTAATTGCTATTAACTTTAAAAAATATATATATCCTTTTATTAGAAAAAAAAAATTGCAGAAATATTTTCTCTGTATGTTTTTCTGGAGATGCTGTATCTGATCGAGAGGTAAGCGTTACACCAGCTGACGTGATGTTTCTCTGTGTGATTTTATGCACTAAGCACAGAAAAGCACGTAGTCAAGGCCCATTTAGTTTTAAGCGTAACTCAAGCGGCGGCTTGCGATCTTAGGGGGCGTGTTCAGGGAGGGAAATGGTGGAGGGACGTAGCCAATGTACAGTAAGGACCAAAGCAGGTGCTTCAATTCAGAGCCAACTGCAGATGTTTTCATCATTCATGAGTAAATCCAGGGACTTACCTTTCATGACTATATATTACCCTGGCGATAGGATGGTTAGGACACTTCATACGCGTTACAAAGAATCAGAATTCATTGCTGAAGTATTGTTCCTGCATCACATCGTTTTACACACAGTAAGAATAAAATATTCTTTCTTTATTAAAATGTAAAAATATTGTTTGCTGTTTTCTGAAATTCACACAAAGGGCCGTATTCACAGATCCGTTTTTTAAAAGTATGCAATTATACGCACGCATGTAGCAAGGCCACACCCAACAACACCCACGACACTCCCCTCTCCCAGCTGTGCAATCGTAGACTTACACCTCCATAGACCACTCTGATCTTTACGTGTGTCCTTACTGTACGTGTGTATATGTCTTCCGTCCGTGCGATTCAGTATAGCCACGCCCTCAAGGGTTCATTTAAATGCCTCCCCCCACCCACTTTCATGTAAATTTTCAAGTACGTATTTCCACACCGCCCATCTGTACGTATGTCCCCAAGTGCGATTCACATGTCCGTGCCTAATGCAATTACGTGGGTATATTCAATGTAACTTACGTAACTAAAGTCACTAAACATGCGCAGTTATACCGTACCTAAAAATATGAACGCACATCCGTGTAAAAACGGATCTCTGATTTCTTGCATTCCAAAGGCACCACTGTAAGCGCTTTTGAATAGCACACAGCTCGCCACGCGTTTTACAATGTTTTTAAGGATCGTACGGGGAATGGAGACAGCAGGAAGACAAAGACTGAGAGTTATATAATGGAAGGAGCAGGGTCTCCAGTAGTACAGAGTAGCAGGAAGACACAGACTGAGAGTTATAATAAGTATTGGTGCTACAATATTCTATCTGACAGGTGTCAACTTAAAGACCTTGGACCTGATCCAGATCAAAGTTTGATTCCTGTGAAGTTGCTAAAGTCTACACACTAGAGGCCAGGGCACTCCCATTTATTATTATTATTATTATCGTTTATTTATAAGGCGCCACAAGGTGTCCGCAGCACCGCACAAAATACAACAAAATACTATACAGACATACAGGGTAGGGATGGACAGCATAGTATATATTAAATACAATAGGACTATAAAAATATCAGAGAAGAACAATAAAGTTAAGCAAGGAAAGAACGCAAGGCAAAATGCGAGGTGTTAAGCTTGGAAGATCAGGGAGCAGGGGATAGAGTGCAGTGAGAGGTTTAGAGGATCCCCCCAGGTGGGGATTGGTAAAAGGGTAGCAGAGGGGGACAAGAGGGTACAAGGTGAGGAGGGAGGGGTGGAGGAAGGAACAACACTAGGATGGAGGGCCCTGCTCGCGCGAGCTAACACACTTTGTGGGAGGGAAGAACTTACAGAAGACATAAGGAGGGGAAAGGAAGTAGACTGCTGGTGTAAGCGGAGGAGAGGGAGAAGGAGGAGAAGGGATAGATGAAGGATGCAGTGTGGATATTAAGTGGAGGAGGGATAGGCTAGCCTGAACAGGTGCGTTTGAAACGCTTGAAGACCTGCAATGTGGGGGAGAGTCTGACTGAAGAAGTGAGGTAATTCCAGTGCAGAGGTGCAGCATGGGAGAAGTCCTGGATACGGGCATGAGATGTGGTAATCAGTAAAGAGGTCAGACAGTGCCGGTTAGCAGAACAGAGAGGGCGGGAAGGGGTGTGCATGTTGATGAGGGAAGAGAGGTAGGGTGCAGTGGATGAGGAGATGGCCTTAAAGGTCAGGGTAAGGGTAAGGGGTTAGGATTTCCATGCACCTTTGGATCAAGCCTACAATCTTTGAGCTTGGTCTCACATCTAGACGTCAACTCATGCTGTAATGGGGTTGTGGTATTATAATCGATAACAATAGTAATATGAAAATTCTGCACTAACGTTTAATACAAAATTCTTTCTGAGAAACTTTCTAAAATTCTGCAGCAAACTGAGCAATTATTCTGTGGAATAATCCTGAAACAGACAACACAGCTTCTCTTTTCCATGGTAAACAATTGAAAACTCAATGAGGGTTTCACAGACTAACTTGTGAAAATGCGTTCAAGAAATTATTTTCCTGAGAGTCATTCTAATAAAAAGGATTTATTGAGTGCCGAACAAAGAAATAATTGTAAAAACCTGGTAATTACTCATGTGTCTGTTACATGGATCTGTGCTATATGTATTGTGCTGCTGACAATATAAGTTTTAATATTTGTTATATAATAGATTAGTGTATTATAATCTGTCAGTTACAACAGAGGAACAAGAAGGTCAAACATGAAAAATGCCAGCAAATGCTATAGGTGTAACTGCGTACAGCCTCAAGGGGGCACCTGGCGTATTTACTTGCAAAGCTTTGTGGAATTTGGCTTCAAGCATTTCAGTCATATTCCAACAAGACCACATAGAAAATAGCTGACCAGATCTATCATCCCAGATCGATTCACAGACTGTAATCTCTGAGAAATGCACATTTCGAAATACAGTGCGGAATCTAAATCGTGAAGTAAAGATGTGTGATTGGGACTTTGCAATTTTGCTGCTGTCCCCTCATACATTTTAACTCATTGCATAGAGGTCCCGGACACAAGAAACAATATAAAAAAGTTAGCAAAGTGCAAAACAAGTAGAGTAAAGACTAGAAATTGGATCCAGTCTACCGCCCGACACCTGACTTACAAACGCAAAATCGAGTGTCTGGAGGGTTGGACACATGCACTCTCCAGAAGCTAGATTTACTAAGTTAAAGGAAAGCAAAAATGGAGATGTTGCCCATAGCAACCAATGAGATTCTATCTCTCACTTTCCTATTACATTTTATAAAATGTCAGCTAGAATCTGATTGGTTGCTATAGGCAACATCTAAACTTTTCCTATCACGCAGCTTAGTAAATCTGGCCCCAGATGTAACTCGCAAATCTCCCATGGTATGGAACTTATTTCCATACAATATGATATCCATACAACGGGGCAGATCTTCCCCTCCGCCCACCAAAAATACCTAAGGTGGGGGGGTTTAAATTTTACAGCATGGGCTTGGTTTGACTTAAGCATGGAGGAAAAAAGGAAGTGACGGGTGAGTTCAATAACCTCTTCCGTGCAGACTTTCACGCATTTACCTAAAGCGCGTGGGGTCTGGATCTGCTTCTAAGTGAACAACCTCATAACAAAAAGGTAAATATATCATTTATGCCTAAGAGGTAGATCCAGACTTACGTACCTAAGCGAATTTACGCATGCTGCATACATAAATGTGGCTGGTTGGCGCACGGCATATGTTACACATTGTAACTCTGATCGTACATAACTTGTTTGTAACTGCGTACGAAGGGTCTTGTCATCCCCGCGCAATATACGCCCGGATATACACATTGTGGCCGGAGGGAGGCATTTAAAGTGTACAGTATGGATTGGTTTAGGAAGTTTCGTGCGACAAGGCGACACATACGACCAAAGATACAGAAGGAAATTGAAGGTAGGCTTTGGAACTCGTAAACCAGTTAATTGACGTGCGTTCGAGGGGAGTGCAGTATACTTACGATTGCGTAACTATGCTACACGATCGGACATAAAGGGAACTTAAGTCTGGATCTGGAGCTATGTCTTGATTTGCTCAAGATACTTCAGGGGCTGACATTTTAATTAGATATGCTGTCGATAATTTAGATGAAAATATATCGTAACCTAATTTGAATCAGAGGTTTCATTCTCTGTCAAAGGCTGATACATGAATATTTAGTTGAGAAGACAGCAAGGTAAGAGATCTCAGTACAATTACAGACACAGTGTGATATTCATAGCTTGAGGTTAATGCCTCGTTAGCTGATATAATAGTGTCTATCATCACTCATCTTTCCTCACCAACACATGTTGAGAACAACAGACAGCATTCTGCTTGATGGAAGATACCTGGTGAGAATCAAGTTAGATGTGAGCTTCCAAGATGAGGATACAAGAGAATAAAAGCTCCTCACTGGGCTGGATAGGTCCTAGATTAAAGAGCTTCAAAACAACTTCAATAACTTAGACAACATTGTGTTTCATTATTGGTGGGGGGTTGGTGTAGACATCTTGACCCTGCGTTATTCCCACCGTACTTCACAAAACTAATCTTTTACATGACGCAATCCTGTCCTCCGCGCTCGGTGTTTGATTAAGACGTCTGGAAACAGTTGGTTACACAAAAGCCCATTATTTCCACTGACACATCTCCCAGTTAGTGATTAAAGTTCTTTAATGGGTACTTTTTAAACTTTTTTACACGTGATAAATTTAGATGAATAATTTACAACATTTCCCCATTCCATTCCATTCACATTATCAGAAACCTTTTTCTGGTCAATATGCAAGGTGCAGAGTATTCTGGTGACTAATATACAAGGCTGAGAACATATTGGTGTAGAATATAGAGCACATTCTAGTGACCAAGATACAATGTTGACAGCATATTGGTGTAGAATACACACAGCATTCTAGTGACTAATATACAAAGCTGAGAATATATGGAGGTAGAATACATAGAGCATTCTAGAGACCAATATACAATGTTGAAAGCATATTGGTGTAGAATACTAAGAACATTCTAGTAACCAAGAAACATTGTTGAGAGCATATAGGTGTAGAATACTGAGAACGTTCTAGAGACTAATAAATCATTGAATTAATAAATTAATAACTGCAGATCACTATTTAAGTAATCTAGAGTAAATTAATTATGTTTTAATGTCTCGTTCTACACTGTTCTGTTACAATTTACTATCATATTTTGTAAACAATCTTTTCAGTAAACGATTCCTCTTATCTTGTGTAATATGGATTTCTCAGGAGTTACAATTAATGGGTTACTTTATTAGGTTGTGTAAGCAAATGAAATGACAATCCGGTGAGTGTACATCAGCTGCTTTGTCACTAAGGATTTCTTCTCCAGCAGTCTAAATTTTGATGGTTTTTAGGGAAGATCATGTTCCAAAATCAATGCCAGTCTTTTGTCTATGCACTAAGTGCTCTCAGAGCAAGACCCAAACTTTTGATCAAATTTAGGAGCAATCAGATCCCTTTTTTTACAGAAATTCCGAAACGTTTCATTGTATATTTTTCACCCGTTTTGTGTATAAATCTACAGCATAAATCCTTCCCCGCAATGTATTTTCTTTGTACTAATAATGCTTCAAATGACAGATTCTGAGGTTTCAACAAAGATGAATTTATGTTTACCAGATCATTTGACACATACTATAAACATCTGTTTATCGAGCCCATAAAATCTGTGTGAAATTTGTATGTCTATGCTAATTTACTCTACAGATGGTAAACATCATAAATGCACGTTGGTACACAGATCGGAATGTATGTCATACCTTACACAGCGCCAATTACCAACTGTTAATATTTTTCTCTGTTATTTTTCACATTACATTACATCAATCTAATCAAGGCAAACAAGAAACACAGCATAATAATGTTCAATTAACCCCTTTCCTCTGAAACGTACAGGCCAGGAATCCTCTGTCATGGGATTGGAATTACTGGGGTACGTTGATAAACGGTGGGAGTCCCCGCTACAATGGCTGTCTTTCCAAAGTAGACACAGACAAAAGTTCTTTTTTGGCTGTCTCTATCTTGAATACATTTTAGATTTTTTTTTCAGAATGGGTGAGTGTGCCGGTCGCTATACTCACACATTCATTTTCAGAAGGGCCGCCAGACCCGCCGCAAGAGAGATGAGTAACGTCTCCGGGGACTTTTAGTGATAGGGGGAGGGTTAGGTATAGCTCTGGGGAAGGGACGGGCAGGGTTATGGCTGTGGAAGGGGAGGGTTAGGGTTAGGGTTAAGATAAGGCTTTGGGGAAGGGAGGGTTAGGATTAGGTCCATGAAAGGGAGGTTACAGTTAGGATCAGGCTGTGAGGAAGGGAGACTTAAGATTATGCTTCGGGGAAGGGAGGGTTAGGGTTAGGCTGTGGGGCAGACTGTGGGGAAGGAAGGGTTAGGGCAATGGAAGGGGAGGTCAGGTTTAGGATCAGGCTGTGAGGAAGGGAGACTTAGGATTATGCTGCGGAGAAGGGAGGGTTAGGGTTAGGTTGCAGGTAAGGGAGAATTAGGCTGCGGGGCAGGCTGCGGGGAAGGGAGGATTTGGGGTTAGGGTAATAGAAGGGGATGGTTAGGGTAAGAATTAGGGAAAGGGTTGAGGTTACTTAACATTCAGGGCACCGTGTTCTGTGCTCTGGGGATCGATTGCTTTGCTTCTTCGAGAAATAGGCCTGTTCGCGATGGGGACCCACACCCGTTAATAATATGTGCACCAACTGGACAAGGAAGTAAGGATACAGTAACAACGTTTGTATTTTATCCAGGTGAGATACAAGATGTGATAGAGAATAATGAATAAAATATAAAGGGGCTGAGTGGCAAATGTAGAAAATGTTCCTCAAAATGATTGCAAAAATATGTCAAAAATATTATAAAGAAGTTATTGCTATTATTACTTTTATTGTTATTGTTTATTTAAAAGGTCTGCCGTGTTGTATACAGGTAACATAGACTTAATTATAAGTCACATTCTAAATTCACACAGACACATAGACTAGCGTTAACGGGGAGAACGGGTGCGATTTGCCGGTATGAGGTTTCGATACATTGTATACCAGTAGCGACAGAACTTTGCGACTACTGCAGACAAAACAGCATGGACCCAACAGTAACAAAAGATCCCACTACGGCATCAGCAACAGGTAAGATTTTCCCCTAACCTTTCCCCTAATCCTCACTCTAAACCTCCCCTTCTATTATTTTAACCTTATCCCACCCTTTCCACCGCCTAGCTCAAACCTTTCTCTTCTACTAGTCTAACCCTCTACTAGTTTAACCCTCTATGTCCCACAACCAAACCTTCCCCTTCTTTTAGCCTAAATCTAACCCTCCATGTCCTGCAACCTAACCCTAACCTTCCCCTTCTACTAGTCTAACCCTCTACTAGTTTAACCCTCCATATCCCACAGCCTAATCCTAACCTTCACCTTCTTTTAGCCTAACCCTAACACTCTATGTCCCGCAACATAACCAAAACCTTCTATCAGCCCATCCACGCAGCAACCCGCATTGGGAGAAACACGTTTTGCCTTTGGGAACAGGTACTTTTGCAAATAAGGGTCATTCGCTGTAAGTACCCATTCCTAACAGTAATATTTGGAATGTGGATCATTTGGTATTGGTATAGTTGCAATTCTTCTGCCAGTTGTATCAGTGTTGAAACTGGGCCTTTATAGCCGGAAACTTCATCCCGGGAAGGTTGTACAAACTCCAAACAAATAACTGCTATCACATTATCCTTCTGCTATATACTGTAAGTGGCAGGTATGCATTACATGAAATAAAGAGTGGTTTGAGATCTAATACACTTGAGAAAAATTGGTACCTCCCTTCCCCCACAATAAAATTGATAGAATCGCTGGTATGGTATCATATTGCATGTACCATTCCAATTGGACATAAAAGTCTATTACAGTAAAGCTACAGGTGTCTATCAATCAGCGGGTTTCTACAGAACTTTGGTTGCTAGGGTCGTACCCTTGGTAACAGATTTAGACAGGATATTAACTTAACCCCTTTACATGTCTAAAGTCACAAAGTCAATCTACTTTATGAACAGGAAAAGCGTTGCTTGGTTAGCATAAATCCTGCCTTGTTACAATCTATAAGGTAGAAGTTTTTCAGACAAATAATTTTTTTTCTTTCATTAACCAGTTCTTGCATTTGTACAACAAATGGAGCTACAAATAGCTCAGGATGAGAGAATGCCTTGAAAACATGTAGGATAAGGACTCATTGAATAAAATTCAATACCACATTATATAACTTTGTCTTAAGTATTTTTTTCATTACTAGTGGTCTGCCCTTCAATATTGTAATTATTTTTTATTGATTTCTGATGGGTTGTTGGTACATTTTAATGTTTTTGATGGCTTTGTTTTTATTAATTATTAACAGTTTTTCTTTCAGCACAATTCTACAATAAAGTGCTTTACAATTTTAAACACCCATTATAATATAACAATGACAAAGTAATACTCCAATAAATAAATAAAAAATCTAAAAAATCCATATATGAAAATCAGAGTATAACATTAGGTGAATAAATAGTCCATAGGCAGTATCAATAAATCCATAAAATCCAAGTCCAAATAATTAAATTCCACCAAAACAACTGAACTAAAATAGTTCCTCTAAAAAGGGGCAATAAAACACTGTAGTAGAGTGTTGTGGTTGTTAGTATTTTTTGTTTTTCTTATGTAATGTCTGTATGGTTATTTATCACATCGTTTCCCCGTTGTAAAATGGTACCCACTAAATGATGGGGAATTGCTGGGGAATGGCAATATACAGGTTTATTTAACATGACAGCCGTATTAGAAATAATAATCCACCAATTAGGGAGAGTCTACAGTCTATATAACGGGATCTCCATTGGTTAGCCGGTTCCTGACTTTGAAAAAGGGCTGAGTGCAGCCCGAAACGCGTAAGTCCTGAAGGAGACACGAGTGGTCCGGCCAGCTGACAGTGACATCATCACCATAGGACCGAAGGGAGACCGCGGCTGAAGCGCTTACCCGGGTTTACATCTGCGGCGGCGTTCCCCCTGTTCCATCGCTTCCTGGTATGATGTCCCTGTTCATTTTTTTATATACTTTTATTTGATGTACTAATAAATGTTATTTTGTTTCTATTTCATATGTGTGGCTTACTTGAAAGATCACCCGGACTACAGTGTTTTATTGCCCCTTTTTAGAGGAACTATTTTAGTTCAGTTGTTTTGGTGGAATTTAATTATTTGGACTTGGATTTTATGGATTTATTGAAACTGTCTATGGACTATTTATTCACCTAACATTATACTCTGATTTTCATATATGGATTTTTTAGATTTTTTATTTATTTATTGGAGTATTACTTTGTCATTGTTCTAGATTTATTGCTATTCCCCTAGGTGAACCTCACCCCAGCGCCTGGTATTGTTCACTATCTTTTCTTTTTTCTACAGTCTTTTTTACGTCAGTTTTTAGGGGTTATTGAGACACCCCATGTGAACAATTAAGGCTTTGCAGGGTTAGGAGCGCTTATATTCTCAAACCTTTTTCTGTTTTACCCATTATAAAAGAACTGGGTAGTATAAGACAGACTGGGTGGGTAAGAGGCCTTGCCTGGAAGCCTACAATCTATAGGACATTGGGGTTTGATGCTTAAAGGAAAGTGTTATATATCACACAATGAAGCAGCAAGGTGTGTATGGTAACAGTGCTCAGTGCTGTGTATGATCAGTCACACAGCAGTGTTACTACCAGGACTGAGGGGATATTACTATGGAGAGAGACAGGGTGTATGGTAACAGTGCTCAGTGCTGTGTATGATCAGTCACAGATAAGAGGAACCGTTTACTTAAAAAACTGTTTGCAAAATAAGATAGTAAAACTGTGACAGGACAACGTAGAACGAGGCATTAAGGGCCGTATTCAGAGATCCGTTTCCACGGAGGAACGCAATTACATCCACGGACGGTGCAGGCCACATCCCCTCACACCCATGACACTCCCCTTGGTGACTTCTTCCTCCATAGACCACTTGTAACTTTCCGTGAGCAGTAGCGTGCGTATGTGTCCTCCGTACGTGCGATTGATGTTAGTCACGCCTACATACTTTCATTTAAATGCCTTCCCTTGTCCATTTTTATTTAAATTTTCACGTGCTTTTTTTTGTGTTGCATATCTGGACGTATGTATCCAAGTGCGATTCACAGGTCCGTCCGTTAGTCTACGTAAACTACGTAAAATAAGTTACCACGCATGCGCAGTTGAACAAACCTAAAAATACGCACACAACTAGCTGTGAAAATGGTTCTCAGGCCCTAAAACATTAATAATTTACTCTAGATTACATAATTAGTGATCTGCAGTTAATTAGTTAATTCAATTATGCATTTATATGCAGAATATTATTATATACTAATAAATGTTTTATAACCAATGTGTTCTAAAAATCATAAGAAAAATACAAAATAACGACTCTGTGTTCACATCATTTTCAACAATAAATAAATAATAATTTCCAATGAAAATCTATGGGTCACATATACTAAGCTAGGGGTTTGGAAAAGTGAAGATGTTTCCCATAGCAACCAATCAATCAGATTCTAGCTCTCACTTTCCTATTACATACTAGAGAATGTCAGCTAGAATCTGATTGGTTGCCATAGGCAACTTCTCCACTTTTCCAAACCCGCAGCTTAGTAAATCTGTTTTATTTAAACACCCGGCAAATTTCTAAAAAGTTTCCCCAAAGGTGATTATTAAGAATATGTCCTCCAAATCTTTTCCAGATCAATAAAGATGTCATTTAGGATCTGAAGCTAATAAAAATGAAGCTATTTAGGACATTTCAGTTTGACTCTTGATGTGGATCAATGTGTTTGAATGTCAATACTCCAAGTTTTCTGATTGGTAAGTCTCCGAAAAGAAAGAGCTGTAAAAATAAAAAGCAAGGTTGAACTGCTTATCGAAATAAAAAGAATATAACAAGTATTTTACAATGGCCTTCTGTTTTTTATTATCTTAACTCATAGGGTTCAACATAATGAAATATGGGATTGATGACTCTCCAGGTGCCAGTCTTTGAGAAGACGTGTCTCTCTCTCCCTGGCAAGATGAGGCTGCACAAACTGAGACACACAATTTAACAAAGTTGCTGACATTTTAAAATGATCACTGAGAGCATTTGATTTAGCACTATAAAAGTTTCCAACAAGAACATCTTAATTCTTACTAAACTGCAGACCTACCGGTTTTAATTCAAGAGCAAAAAACACTTTCCAGAGATTTCTTCTAATTAGAGCCTTTGGGGTAAATTTACCCCGCGGTTTAAACGAACCCCAAATCACTGGCAGTAATGGGGCGCAAAACCACAGAATTTACTCCTCGATGGTTTAAAGGGTCCCTTTAAAACTTCTGGTGATGGTTGGCAGTTTGTAAGTGACAAAGACACCAGATATTTGCTAAGAAAGGCCGGTGATTTTAACATGTACAAACCGCCATACAAGATAAAGAGAAAACATTATTTATTATATATTTTTTTTATGTGTGCCATTAGGGCATACTGGCTTATGTTGTTTCACGCATGACAGCGTGTCCTGTCATCCATGGGCATGTTGGTGTTTGTAGTACTACAAGCGCCAGCATGCTCTAACGGAACACATTTTTAAAAAAATATATATATTTTTTTATACTGTAATGTGTTTTTTTCTTGAATTATTTTATCGTTTTGTTTCATGGGTGAGTAGCGATTTTTACAATATCGCCACTTACTACCAGGTTTTTTTTAGCAACTTTCATTTTAGGTTTGCAAAACCGACAGATAGTAAAAATCCAGCGGTCCACCGTCCTGGAAAAGACTTTTTTTTTTGACGTTTACGCCTCAGTAAATATATTGGTTTACAAACCACCAAAAACCAGCAATTTAACAAACCGCTGTTTAGTAAACCTGGCCCTTTGCTTGTTATTCAGAAGCAGAAAGTTCTAATACTCTAATATAAGTTTTGTGTATACGTGAGAGAAGGAGCCTTCACCTTGAATATAGGCTGGAGATTTAGAAATTCATTAACTTCTTGAACAAAACACCATCAATAATGAATAATCTCAGTGTTTTCTGTTACATTTTATAAACTTTCCAAAAGCTCTTTATACTAAAATGCTTAATACATTGGCCCCAGAAATTTCTTGAAGGAAAGACACTCATAAAAGACTTAAATAATGACTTTGACACAAGACACTGTAACTTGTGCGTGTTTCATTGTAATTGTTGGATGTGATACACGACAATACCTTCAGGAATTTAATTATTCATAATGTAGAAGAGAGGGTTTTGGAAATGTCAAAGAATAGTCAGTGAAATATAAAGCTGGAATCAGAAGAGAGGAGGCAAAGTTGTATCAGTTACAGCGGATCTAAAAGCTAAGAATGCAGTGATATGGTTTAAAAAGCTGCTTTTAATAGTAGACACATTCCTACAAACAGGCGTGTATCTATAGGGGGTGCAAGAGGTGAGGCTGCTACGGGGACCGGAGGAGAGGGCAATCCGGGGCAACCGATTTATAAACAAAGTAGCCACCGGCGCTCCACCTCGTCAGAAACGCTGTCACAATTAGCAGCCTACTCCTATCAAAACACAGAAAAAAAAACAAGAAGGACAGCGCTGTAGATGACTAAGGTTTTATAACAATTAATCATAGACCTAATAAACAAAAAACGTACACACACCAATATTGGTGTTTATAAAAATGGTATATACGTACGTGAATGCTGCAAGGGCCAAATAAAGTGCACTGGCTCTATTTATCATAAACAATTGATTAAAAAATGAATAAAAAGTGAAACATTAGAAACATTTAGTTCATACACAATTTCATTACAATTGATTAAAAATAACATATTAATAAGAAGCTGAAATAGATAAATCCGGTTGTAGTCCCAAAAAGGTAAATATTTGAAAAGAGAGTCTTAGTATGGGGGAATAGGACTGCATACAAATAGGATAGATAAAGTAGAAAATTCTCTGTTACATTTTGATCAGAGCATATGAATAATAATAGTAGTAGTGCTTCGTCTTATGAAAAAGATCGAGGACTACATCCAAAGATATCAGTTAATGGAAAAAAGTCTGTTAGTCTTCACATGGAAAGTGTGTAAGATATTAAGGAGACCTGGAAGTGTTAATGACTTGTAAGCCACCTGTCAGAAGATGATGACTTAAAACAGGGCTCATCACCTCATCATACTTCACGTCTGAAAACATACTGCTATACCGCCCTCGTCCTTCTGGTTCCAACTGTAATCCCCTTATTTGGCCCAGTATGTACGCCGATTAGCCAAAACATTATAACCACCTGCCTAATATAATGTAGGACCCCCTGATGCCACCAAAACATCTTTGACCCGTCAAGGCATGGACTCCATAAGACCTTTGATGTCCTGAGGAATCTGGCACCAAGATGTTAGCAATAGATCCTTTAAATTGTGAGGTTTGTAATCCTTGTTTTTTATGCATAACCCTCAGATGATCGATTGGATTAAAATCTGGGGAATTTGGAGCCAAGTCAACACCTTGAACCCTTTGTTATGTCCCTTACACCATTCCTTTTTGCATTGTGGCCAGGCAATTATCCTGCTAAAAGAGGCCACTGTTATCCGTGTAATAGGAAAGTGAGAGCTAGAATCTGATTGGTTGCTGTAGGCAACTTCTCCGCTTTTCCAAAACCGCAGCTTAGTAAATCTGGCCCTAAGTGTAGTGATTGGTGGTTTTAAATAATGATGATCATCCTTGTGCAGTCTAGAACAATATATGGTGAATCCCACACCTTTAGATTCTAAGTGATAAATAATAAATGGGTTTCTTCAGAGCAGCGCCTGTAGTATGGTATACCACCAATGTCATCATACAAGCAACAAACAACGGACCATAGTGTATTATCCTTAAAATACTTTACGCAAAAAGCAAATTTTTAAAAATGGCAAAGATGGCTGCAAGCCCCACTCCGATGGTCTGCCTTTAGAAATAGAGACAGACGAAAATGTATTTTCGTCTGTCTTTATTTTGAATAGGCAGCCATGTTAGATTTTTTTTTTATAATTGGGTGAGTGTGCCGATTGGCATATGTACCCATTCATTTTCGCAGGACCCGCCTCACCTGCCACAGACCCAATGATGACAGCTCCGGAGAGGTG
>WWET01002743.1:107254-119619 GCA_011038615.1 Limnodynastes dumerilii | reverse complement strand
TATTACACAGATACTGACCAGCTTTACTATTACACTGTTATTTATCACCTCTCATCTCTAATACTGTTTGCAACAGATGAAATATGACTCCCCTGCAATCAATATGGTTTTGCCCAGGAGTAACTTCCTCTCTTACTTTCAATCTCTGAATCAGGTCCTATGGGTTTGGATTTTTATACTCAATCTAATACATTTTAATTTTCTCCCTGCATATCATTTAATCGGTGAATGAGCACACTAGGAAATTAGTGGTACCTATGGAGAAACTGACCTTATACATAGATGGAGGAATTATCCTAACTGACTAATATTCACCCGTATGCAGCTTTTATGAACTTTGAACTTTGCATTCTTTTTTTAAGGTTTATGTTTAGTTTGTTAATTATTGTTTTTGTTATATTCTATTTGATTTAGTTATTACCGTAACCGCTAACCAGGGAAACACAGCAGAGCCACGAAGGTTCAGGGGACAATAAAATTTGGCACAGATGCAGAAACTACTGGGAACAGTAAATGTCACAGCAAGTACTGGGACGAGCAAATGTTGGGTTGTTGAATTTAGAACTTTTGGCATTGTACCCTTGCCAAAATTTATTTTCAAAATTTGACTCCCGTCTACAATGATCCATCAAAATAGTGATTGCTGAAACGGCAACTTCATGCCAAACTTAGCGATATATGCTTATATTATAACCACTTTTATCACCGTTAGAACACTGTGAACATGGAGAAGAATTCTGGGTCAATAAAGTCCCAGTTTAAATAGTGACAAGGGGCCTGATCCAGACCTACGACCGCAAGCGATCGTACGCCGGTTGGGAGCGTAAAACTGGGGGAAAAAACGCACTGCGCATGTGCAGTATGACAACTTCCGGTCGTACGAAGGACATGAGCGTACAGCGAGCGAATTTTGTGCGTATTTTTCGCCCAAGGGGCGTGCGTTTTGTACGACGATAGGGCGGACGCTCGAGTTACTACACAGAGTAAAATAGCCATTTCAATTGTACAGTATGGGCGTGCTAAGCCCCGTACGACCAGCGTGTCAATCCGAAAATTCGTACGGACGCAGGAAAAAGTTAGGGTAGGGTTCAGCCGCCGTAAGTAGGTACAATCAATGGGAGTGTCATGGGCGTGAAAGTTTATATGCCTGGGCGATGTTTTCATTACACAGAATAATGACAGTTTTGTGCAGCAACTAGTTAGTAAAAGTTGTTACCTTGCAAAATAAACTGATCCATCGCACCGTGAATCTGCCTTGATGGTAAGCCATGTGTCACAGGAAGGTGGATAGAAATGTTATAGCTTAGATGCTGTGACATTACTTTATCAACAAAATATTTAACATTAAAAAAGATGGACTTTTAAAAAGACGCCTTTGGTCTTGGAGGCCTTCGGTTGGGCTTTTATTGGGAGGGACGGTGCTGAATTTCCTCTTAGGCTTGCTCAGTGTATCATCTCCTAAATCTATGAATACAAGAAGATTGCTCCTCACCTTTAAGCTCTTTATATGTGACTCGTGGGACTTAAAGAAAAAGATGCAAGCCTTGAACTATAATCATTTAGCTAAGGCATTATCACCTAGAGGCGTAACGTGCCATTTTAAGCCAGAATCCAAAGGTCAATTTTAAGGGGGAAAATTCTATTGCAAGTCTCCGGTGTTCAGAAACCTTTACGGTCGTGTTTTTTATTTTTCAACAAGAAATGTCGGGAGAAAAAAGACGTCAAATAAATAAAAAAAAAATAAAAAACAACTTAAATAACAGAGGTCTGTAAAAAAATACTTATAACTTTATCTGACTGAGAACCTGATTCACAGTTAACAAGCTGCTGCTATTTCTGAACCAGATTCATAGGTAAGAATGAGTGAGGTCCATATCCGCACCTGACTCATCCATCTGGGTGCGGGTCCATGGCAAGAAAAACTGATTTTCGAAAAATCTGATATCTCCCAGCCAGTTGCGAACGGGCTGAGATTTCGATTGCATATGTCTCAAAGAGGCATGGTTCCACGGAGCACCGAAAGCGCTGTGGTCATAAAAGTAGTAAAAAAATAGTCCCCCACTCCTTTCCCTAACCCTAACCCTCCTCTCTCACTACCCTAACCCTAACCCTCCCTCCCCTGCAGCCTGACCCTAGCCCCGCAGAGATAGTTTACTTACCTGTTCCAGGTCCGGCGATAGCAACTGCAAAGGTGCACAGCGGGATATCGCGGTGCAGCGGAGGGATATTGCGCATTGCGAAAGTGAATGAGTGAAGTATGCCGAACGATAAGTATAGGAAAAAGGGACATCCGAAAAGGAACACAACACATCAGTACGGAGGCGTACAGAGTCAATCTATGTACCTAAATGGTATGTAGATTGCATAAATGAGCTACGACGCATGTGTTTTTGGGCCACTTCTCAAATCTACGCCCTCTATGCGTATTTTTAGGAACGGTTAAACTACACATGCGTAATCCCTTTATTTACACAATCTACGTAGGACTTAAGAACGGCGATCCCTTAAAAGTGATTTACAAAGCCGTTCATAATGAGATAAGTACAAAGGGGCGTGGCCAGGCCAAGTTAAGAAGGAAGATAGGAAAAGTGGGTGGGAGGAGGCATTTCAATGGGGCAGACAGGGTACAAATTGCTATGCACTTTCGTTCTTTAGCAACTTAAGAAGAGACATACGCACGGGAAGATAAGGCTGCTTTGAGCCTTCTTAAGTCAGTTAAGAAGAAAAATGTTGAGGGAGTAGCCATGTGTATAATCACGATCCCATTCCTTCTTATCTCCCTTTTTAACTGTGAATCAGGTCCTAAAACCTTAGTTGATCTGTCTGTTTTTTTTTTTATTTCCAGAAAATAATAAAATATAGATATTTCAATTATGTCTTGGCAAAACTCAAAAAGAGAGATAGGAAAAATATTGCTCTTTTAACGACAGTCACATTTGAAAGGTGGTGTGACAGTTCATCTGAAAAAAAAGTCACAAAGGACGTCACAGACATTCAGACTGTCTGAAAACTTAATAAAGCTCCACAATTTTACCAGCCGTTATAGGTGAGGATTTCAGAGGCCGGAAAATATTCCTGCCTGCAAATTGGCTCTTCTTGATCTATGTCAATGTATTCAAAGAGAAGAAAGCAATTCTTTTTTTTGGGAGGGTTTCATCAGCGGCAGAGAGTGATGTGGCCTTTTATTTTCTAATAGCTTGCTCTATATGTATTTTTTTCCCCTTTAGTGATAAGGGATGCAGTTACACAAATTGAAATTAAAATCTCATTTTGTGAAACCAATTTTGAGCTAACCAAAAAGGCAAATGAGTTTTACACAATCTGTAATTGAAGAATCGCTTTCTGCTGGTGATGTGAGCCTGTCGTTTGCTGCCCACGAAAGTTAAATTGCTATCAATGTGTAAACATATGTTTCATGGAATAATATACATATATATTTATATCCACAATTGCAGAATGATTGCACTTGAGCAGATGAAAAAAAAACCCTAAATACAAGGAAAATAAATTGCAGAATGATTGTTTTGGGTGCCGGTACATAATGCAATATCCTCTGTACATGTTAATATATTGTATTTACGCAAATTTCACATTCATTACAAGTGTTCAGACAGAGCAAGGACTTATTTACATACTAAGCAGTGCAGGGAGATCCATTTAAAAGTCAGATCAAAATAGACTGCAATGTATCGTTAAACTATTATTTTATAGAACAGATTTTAATTAGAACTGTATTTAGTGCTCATAAAGACACATGGTTGCAAATATAAATGAGAAAGCCTAATAATGTGCTATATTGGTACCCAATTATTACTGTTCTTTCTAGTTTAATTGTTAGAGACGACAGCAATTGCTTTTTTGGAATTTTATTACATAACAGGGCGGCTGGTTCAGAGGTTGGGAGCAAGGGCAAAACAGGTGCAAATATACAGCTTGGATAAACCATTTAGCAGTGTTAGGGGTGCTAAATAACTTGAAATGTTTTGCAAGCAGGGAAAATATGTTACTTTTGCACAAAGAACTCAAATAACTTTATATTTATTCTATAAACTAGAGTTGAACAAAGAAACTTCACCTCTCAATTCTAATTCTGCTTTCATAGTTTAATTTTTCCTCCTTTTGCAGTTCAACATTGTTCAGGTCTACACTTGCACCTAAAAAAGGTGTAAGTGCAGCTCTGAATCCGCCACAGTAGGTTTAATGTTAAAGGATACTATCCACCAATTGGAAGTCACCTTGCAAGTATTGTGACTATAAACTAAGTAGCTTGTGTGTTCATCACTATTAAAGACTTAATTGCTCGAAACGCGTTGATGGGACAGCAGGTCGCATGACTCTCCGGTTCCAGTGAACTGATAACATTACTTACCCAGGATATGCCCTGGAGCCTGCCTAGAATCTATAGGGTCAGCAGAGGGCGCCATGTTTACAAGGGTAATATAAATCCATTTTTTTAAAAGTGGCGGCACTGCAAACCAACGCATAAGCACCAATCGTTATCTCAATGAGCTTTCACTAACCTTCTAACTAATCTAACCTTCTAAAATGTATCAGAATGAAAACATTGCTCTGAAAAAGAGAAAGTAAAATCTGGACAGCACACAAGAAGCACTGGTATTACTGGACCTCTCGTGACCTGCGCAGCGCATGGGATCGCACAGTGTGTGACAGAATGCAGGTTTCTATCAGAAAGACGCTCCCCAGAGATTCATCGATTACAACTTCTGAGGAACAAAGAGAAATAATAATACTCCTTTCTTTAATACCTGACTTATTTGAAGTTATTTGTCTGGTATAAAGTGTGAAGCTGTGGGGAATGTTGCCGGAATCACCGTCACCACTTTTATTTCCCAAATGAATACGGATATTTACTGCTGCATGCTGAGACTGACAGCGGACATTGTAGTCTCCATCGCAACTAAGAAACCTCATGTATCAAGTCTATAAAGTTCTACAAGTCATTGCATTGTCATGATACCGGTCTAAAAATCTTTCAGAATATCCTCAGTTACATCTCAGCTCATTAAATGCCCCTCTGTAGTGCCCCCAGTCTTGTATATGCCCCAGGACAGAAAGACATACTTTACCACTTTACCACTAATGATTGCAAACTGATGCCATATTAGTAACCAGGGCCACTGTTAGAAACTGCAAGGCCCGTGGCACTTCTGCCGGGGTCCCGCTTCCCATGTAATGTCGTCAGTGACATCACAAAAAGGGGCGGGGTACCAAGGACCTGCGGTCACAGTTCTTCCCTGCGCATTGGGCCGCTAATGAATAGTATCAGCGATCGCTGCTGCTGTAGAGCTAGGTAACCATTGGCGAGCCCATCAGCATCGATTGTAGTACACTATTACATTAATATTTGCTGATTAACGGTCATTAGAGTGAAAGCGCAGGTGACAAGTGTCCTAAAAACATAAAATGATGAGGCAGATGAGAGCCGCTTGGCCTGTTCAGTCTGCCCAAATTTAAACCATTTTGACCCTCAATTTAGTGTAAGATTTAGGACATCCTTATACGTGTTTAAACTGTTTTTTAAGTGAAGTCATATTTCCATACATCTTCCTTTGAATAATGCTGCCACAATACTCTATCTGGTTACACCCCTTGATATATGTGAAAGCGGCTATTATATCCCCCCATTTTTCCAAGCTATACATGTTACTTCCTCTAGTCTGTCTCTGTATGGTGTGTGACACAGGCCATGCACCATTTCAGTTACTCTTCTCTGCTCCGAGCTATACATATTTAGTTCCTCTAGTCTTTTATTGTATGTTGTGTGACACAGGCCATGCACCATTTCAGTTACTCTTCTCTGCTCCGAGCTATACATATTTAGTTCCTCTAGTCTTTTATTGTATGTTGTGTGACACAGGCCATGCACCATTTCAGTTACTCTTCTCTGCTCCGAGCTATACATATTTAGTTCCTCTAGTCTTTTATTGTATGTTGTGTGACACAGGCCATGCACCATTTCAGTTACTCTTCTCTGCTCCGAGCTATACATATTTAGTTCCTCTAGTCTTTTATTGTATGTTGTGTGACACAGGCCATGCACCATTTCAGTTACTCTTCTCTGCTCCGAGCTATACATATTTAGTTCCTCTAGTCTTTTATTGTATGTTGTGTGACACAGGCCATGCACCATTTCAGTTACTCTTCTCTGCTCCGAGCTATACATATTTAGTTCCTCTAGTCTTTTATTGTATGTTGTGTGACACAGGCCATGCACCATTTCAGTTACTCTTCTCTGCTCCGAGCTATACATATTTAGTTCCTCTAGTCTTTTATTGTATGTTGTGTGACACAGGCCATGCACCATTTCAGTTACTCTTCTCTGCTCCGAGCTATACATATTTAGTTCCTCTAGTCTTTTATTGTATGTTGTGTGACACAGGCCATGCACCATTTCAGTTACTCTTCTCTGCTCCGAGCTATACATATTTAGTTCCTCTAGTCTTTTATTGTATGTTGTGTGACACAGGCCATGCACCATTTCAGTTACTCTTCTCTGCTCCGAGCTATACATATTTAGTTCCTCTAGTCTTTTATTGTATGTTGTGTGACACAGGCCATGCACCATTTCAGTTACTCTTCTCTGCTCCGAGCTATACATATTTAGTTCCTCTAGTCTTTTATTGTATGTTGTGTGACACAGGCCATGCACCATTTCAGTTACTCTTCTCTGCTCCGAGCTATACATATTTAGTTCCTCTAGTCTTTTATTGTATGTTGTGTGACACAGGCCATGCACCATTTCAGTTACTCTTCTCTGCTCCGAGCTATACATATTTAGTTCCTCTAGTCTTTTATTGTATGTTGTGTGACACAGGCCATGCACCATTTCAGTTACTCTTCTCTGCTCCGAGCTATACATATTTAGTTCCTCTAGTCTTTTATTGTATGTTGTGTGACACAGGCCATGCACCATTTCAGTTACTCTTCTCTGCTCCGAGCTATACATATTTAGTTCCTCTAGTCTTTTATTGTATGTTGTGTGACACAGGCCATGCACCATTTCAGTTACTCTTCTCTGCTCCGAGCTATACATATTTAGTTCCTCTAGTCTTTTATTGTATGTTGTGTGACACAGGCCATGCACCATTTCAGTTACTCTTCTCTGCTCCGAGCTATACATATTTAGTTCCTCTAGTCTTTTATTGTATGTTGTGTGACACAGGCCATGCACCATTTCAGTTACTCTTCTCTGCTCCGAGCTATACATATTTAGTTCCTCTAGTCTTTTATTGTATGTTGTGTGACACAGGCCATGCACCATTTCAGTTACTCTTCTCTGCTCCGAGCTATACATATTTAGTTCCTCTAGTCTTTTATTGTATGTTGTGTGACACAGGCCATGCACCATTTCAGTTACTCTTCTCTGCTCCGAGCTATACATATTTAGTTCCTCTAGTCTTTTATTGTATGTTGTGTGACACAGGCCATGCACCATTTCAGTTACTCTTCTCTGCTCCGAGCTATACATATTTAGTTCCTCTAGTCTTTTATTGTATGTTGTGTGACACAGGCCATGCACCATTTCAGTTACTCTTCTCTGCTCCGAGCTATACATATTTAGTTCCTCTAGTCTTTTATTGTATGTTGTGTGACACAGGCCATGCACCATTTCAGTTACTCTTCTCTGCTCCGAGCTATACATATTTAGTTCCTCTAGTCTTTTATTGTATGTTGTGTGACACAGGCCATGCACCATTTCAGTTACTCTTCTCTGCTCCGAGCTATACATATTTAGTTCCTCTAGTCTTTTATTGTATGTTGTGTGACACAGGCCATGCACCATTTCAGTTACTCTTCTCTGCTCCGAGCTATACATATTTAGTTCCTCTAGTCTTTTATTGTATGTTGTGTGACACAGGCCATGCACCATTTCAGTTACTCTTCTCTGCTCCGAGCTATACATATTTAGTTCCTCTAGTCTTTTATTGTATGTTGTGTGACACAGGCCATGCACCATTTCAGTTACTCTTCTCTGCTCCGAGCTATACATATTTAGTTCCTCTAGTCTTTTATTGTATGTTGTGTGACACAGGCCATGCACCATTTCAGTTACTCTTCTCTGCTCCGAGCTATACATATTTAGTTCCTCTAGTCTTTTATTGTATGTTGTGTGACACAGGCCATGCACCATTTCAGTTACTCTTCTCTGCTCCGAGCTATACATATTTAGTTCCTCTAGTCTTTTATTGTATGTTGTGTGACACAGGCCATGCACCATTTCAGTTACTCTTCTCTGCTCCGAGCTATACATATTTAGTTCCTCTAGTCTTTTATTGTATGTTGTGTGACACAGGCCATGCACCATTTCAGTTACTCTTCTCTGCTCCGAGCTATACATATTTAGTTCCTCTAGTCTTTTATTGTATGTTGTGTGACACAGGCCATGCACCATTTCAGTTACTCTTCTCTGCTCCGAGCTATACATATTTAGTTCCTCTAGTCTTTTATTGTATGTTGTGTGACACATGCGCAGTGTTTTTTCATATCTGGACCTGAAATTTTCTAAGTGAGGAAACAGAGTCTCTGCACATGCGGATACTTCGTATGAATGAAATGTCCTGCGATGAGCAGTGACATCATCGCGGAACCTCGCAGGGCCTCGCAGGTAGGGTGAATAATAGTAAATTTAATGAACCATGCTGCGAGGAGAAGCGAGCCTGGATCAGCATCGTTCATAAAAAAATGATCTCATAGGTAAATAGACCGCTTGGTCTTTATAACATGAGAAAGTTTTTGGGTAAATAGTACAGGCCCAGTGGGTTTTAGTGGGGTTAATGCAAATTATTTTTAGGCACTATACATTGACAGGGGTGCACACTGCAAGTTGCGTGCAGTGTTGAGTTCTATAACACTTCTATACATATCAACCCAACTCTAGTGCACACACACACATACAGAAGACGCTGGAAAGTCTTTATATCTCTATAGAAATCTATGTAACAGTGTCCTGTGCTCATTGCAAAATAAGATTCCGAAACCTGTTGTGTGGCTTTTGGAAGCAGTTCCTTGACTAAGTAGGGGGTCTTCCACCATGAGATACCAAAGATTCTCCAGAAAATATTATATGCAGTAAGGTGCTTAATTTAAGATGCGCTATTCGTAACATCTGAGAATCTAATATGTGAGAGGGGAAAGGATTTTTCATTGTGCGTTTGGTCTTTAATATTCTCTGTAATGTAATAAAATAACAAAGAAATCGTAAAAATAGGGGGCAGAAGGAGAAGCAGGTATTTAAAGTTCTATTTGTCTACACTTTGACACATGGAAATAGATCCCTCTGCACCTTAGATTTTCAGACATTATGGACAATGGACCGGATTTAGAGATCCGTTTTCACGTGGATTTGCGTGCGTATTTTTAGGATCGGATCAACTGCGCATGTGTAGTAACGGAAATCCATTAAGGCACAGACTTGTGAATCACACTTAGGGACATACGTATGAAGGGGCGGGATTTAAATACATACATTCAAAGTTACGTGAGACTGGGCGGAGGGATGCATTTGAATGGGCATTCGAGGGTGCGGTTAGATAGATACACACGTATGTACCTTAACATACGCCTGTAACTACACACATAGGGACAAGGGTGCTCTATGGTGGCGTAAGTCACCGACAACATGCCCGGGTAAGGGGCGTGTCATGGGTGTCATTTTGTGGCGTGCGTGCGTATAATTGTGTTTCTTTGAAAAACAGATCTCTGAATACGGTCCAATGTACCTTAAATGAAGCAATTCATTGCAAAATAACACAATAAATGATACTTGCTCAACTCGGGCCAGTTGTGTCTTGATCTTGTCTGCTTCTTATGCTTATAATGCTGTCTGATTGAATTCCTTTGTGTGTTTGCAGATATTTGGGTCTGGAATTACTCTTCAGCTTCCGGATGAGCTGAGAATCGTATTGGCTGCTGCAATGCACCAGACTGACCGCTTCTTCTCCACCTCTCGTCGTCTATCTGTCTCGTGCTCTCATGCATTGTTTAATTCTCTTCCTCGCACACAGCCTGTTTCTGTTTGTATAACCGAGGAGCCAGCTGCCTTTTTCTTTCCTGTTGTAGAAGTCCCTAAATATCATAATACACATTTCATTGTATGACAAACTGCAGGTTAGACCTTGTTTTGGCCTAAAAACCTGAAAATGTCAGCACGCAATGACGACCATCCATCAGGCTTTACGTCTTGTCACAATGTGCTTTATTAAGTACGAGCGCTGTTTTCTGCAGAGCAGGACCCTTCGCTTGCTGCTCCTGCATTCAATAACCTGATTTTCCAGCAACCTCCACTTGTAATACATGTTTAGAAAGCAATCACTAATTAATCCACTTTCCTTCGCCGCGAGCCCAGGAGGCGCCGTACTTAATGCAATTTTGGTAGATATAAGGGGAATAATTGATATTTTAAAGGAGTGTTTAACTGATGTTGTAACTGGGCTGTTTTGTGTTTTAATTAAGATAAAGAAAATAAATTGGAGTAACGATGGCGAGGGGCTCTTCTCGGAGGGAATTGGTTGTTTTAAACTTTTATTTTTCCTTGTTATAAGGAGAATTCCAGATTTGTTAAATGTGTGAAGTTATACTTCATCTCCCAGTGTGGTGGAAAACTCTGCAGACTCTGAAACCATTGATAGCATAGGACCAGATCCTGACTTAATCGTTTACTACACACTGCATGCATAAAACATCTGCAATCTTCAGGTGTGCATGGGCACAGACCTGGATCCTTAAGCTCCAGATTTCCGTGCCAGTCCAGGGGTCTGGGTGGGACAGCATTTCCATATGGTGATGGTATTTACAGTACAGCACGGGCGGATTGGCCATAGAACATACAGGGAATTTTCCTACAGGTTGTCTGGAGGCCACTCAGCAGCTCCTTTTAAATTTAAAGAAACCTAGGATGTTGACTGTCCTGGGTGGTGGTTGCTAAAACGATGTCTGTATAGAACAGAGATCATTAGGATGTTGTATGTATTGGGTGATGGTTACTAGGATGCTGTATGTATTGGTTGGTGGTTACTAGGATGCTGTATGTATTGGTTGGTGGTTACTAGGATGCTGTATGTATTGGGTGGTGGTCACTAGGATGCTGTATGTATTGGGTGATGATCACAGGGATGTTGAATGTTTGGGTTGGTGGTTACTAGGATGCTGTATGTATTGGGTGATGGTTACTAGGATGCTGTATGTATTGGTTGGTGGTTACTAGGATGCTGTATGTATTGGGTGATGGTTACTAGGATGCTGTATGTATTGGTTGGTGGTTACTAGGATGCTGTATGTATTGGGTGATGGTTACTAGGATGCTGTATGTATTGGTTGGTGGTTACTAGGATGCTGTATGTATTGGGTGATGGTTACTAGGATGCTGTATGTATTGGTTGGTGGTTACTAGGATGCTGTATGTATTGGGTGATGGTTACTAGGATGCTGTATGTATTGGTTGGTGGTTACTAGGATGCTGTATGTATTGGGTGATGGTTACTAGGATGCTGTATGTATTGGTTGGTGGTTACTAGGATGCTGTATGTATTGGGTGATGGTTACTAGGATGCTGTATGTATTGGGTGGTAGTTATAGGATGCTGTATGTATTGGGTGATGGTTACTAGGATGCTGTATGTATTGGGTGGTGGTTATAGGATGCTGTATGTATTGGGTGGTGGTCACTAGGATGCTGTATGTATTGGATGGTGATAACTAGGATGCTGTATGTATTGGGTGGTGATCACTAGGATGCTGTATGTATTGGATGATGTGGGAGCAACGCTGCAGCCGCCGGCGGGCGCGCGCTCCCGATCTTTGCATTATTGATGCGGTCAGGGACTTCCCCTCACGGCGCTGTCGGCTGCTAGCCTATCAAGGACTAGCAGACCTATTTAAGATCACTCTGCCCCCCGGCCAGCGCCGGTTATAGACTCTGTCATCAGTATCTGTGCCTACCTTTGTTATCTGTCCTGCTTCATTGCATTTTGCTTGATCACTGATTGCCCCCTGTTATCCAGCCTTGTTCCTTGCCAGCTTCCCTCAGTGTTATCATATCCTATTCTCCCACCTTGCTGTGTTAATCCCTCTTTGTTAATTCCCTGCCTTCTCCCGTGAGTTTGTGTTTGTTGCCCTCCGGGGTAGTTGGGTTGAGTGTGAGAGTGAGTGAGTGAGTGTGTGAGTGTAAGTCCCAGTTTGTCAGTCAGTCCTGTTCGTCCTGTCACTCCTTATAGTCTCTCCGTTTTGTTTAGTGTTTTCTGTGGTTTGTCACGGTCCAGTTTCTTCTGGTACCTCTTTCGCTATTTCCCGCTTTATTATCCATTTCCCGTCTGCTCCCGTTTCCACTTCCGAGTTTCCTCTAAGGTG
>WWET01002743.1:80718-93870 GCA_011038615.1 Limnodynastes dumerilii | reverse complement strand
AAAGAGTGTATCCTGCTAATTGAATGATCTCTGCACAAAGCCAGCAGCTACTAAATGGTAAATAAACAAAGTTTTAATGATTTACTAATTTCAATCCAGTTTCTCCACCGTGTCGAGAAAAGGATGTCCCTTACTTTGCAACAATAAAGCAAAGTATATACTTAAACAATATAATTCCAAATACTTGTTTAACGATAATCATTTGAAAAAATCCCAGCATGGACCTATTCTAAGAATCAGCATAACAATATTCAGTCTGTGTTCAGATGTTGAGTTAACATCCCTTTCATATAGAGGACAGTTGATCTGTTAAGCCTATTTTAATACCGGCAGGACAGCCATTAGCTTTCTGACCTTCGGAGACCCATAAGGTAGCCATTCATCTTAGATGTCATCACATCACTTCAAACTCAATCTTTCGAAAGCAAAACCAAAATATTTCCACCATGACAAAAATAGCTCCTCACCTGATAACTATTTCTGTTAAACACCACTGTAAACTCTGCCTTCTTGCTGTGTAGGTGTTCGACTTGGAGGTTTGATTTATGTCACACATAGACTCTGTGTTCAAATTCTGCTCTGTACATCTAAAAACCATTTCACGAATAAGGCACATATCTCACACAAGACACTAAATAAACCCTAATTCCTGCACTAATCATCTCCCGCATTGACACTTGCAATATACTCCTTACACTTATTGATGTTCCCAAATAGAAAGTCTATATTGCAGGCAGCAGTTAATCCGGTTTTCCTTGCAAAACACTCCTCTACTTCTGTTTATCTCTATCGCTCTCTACCTTGGCTCCCTGTATTTTACCAAATATAATATAAAATAGCCTACAAAATCATCAGCAGGTCATCACCCAAACGTATCTTCACTTGTCTCAGAATATCTGCTGGCAATATATAAAAAGCATTTAGCACCTTGTTTTAAGCTGCCACCTTCGCGCTATATAGCCCAAGCTGGTCAACTTCCAATCCTGATAGGCATCCTCTCTTCATTTCCATTGTGCCCTGTGTGTTGTAGATTGCCTATGCACAGGATATTTCTTTGACAAAAATAAACCAAAAAATATCTATTTTAGAGAGATTTGGTTTGCTGCTATGATGGTCTTTTTTTTCCAAAAAACCATTGTACAGCAGCTGAAGGCCATCAGCCTGCATTTGAGAAAGTCACGGTGATTCAACTCCTGTTTTTACCTAACCTACCTTTAACACTTAACCTTAAGCCTCCATTTTCCACAGCCTAACCCTCCATGCCTCGGAGCCTAACCCTAAGCTTTACCTTAAGCCTTAACCCTAACCTTATACCTGCCGCAGCCTGTAGATATAGGAAATGGGGAAATATGTTCCCGATCCTGATAGCAATTCATTTGGCGGCTGTAACATCTTCGAAATAGGACCGGCGGCTGGCTGGACCGCCAACTGCATCCCATTTAAAAGGTCTAGACCCATCTCAGCCAAGTTCAATCTATATCTTTCAATGAGTTTCAAAAACCCAACCTCCTGAACGACAAGACTAGAGGATCAAGAATTGACTTTTCCGTAGAATAGATTTTCATCCAATTGGTGTCCAAAATTTGAATTTTGTAAGCGCCAGACATATTCTTTATCTATAGCAATATCTTATCTAAATCATTGCCATGCAGAAACACCGAGCGCTATCCCTATTAATCACGTTCTAAATAGCAGAACATTTCCATCAGTAACTCAGAGCAGTGTCCTACTATTTTGTACAGAATTTAAGTCTTTCTTTATTGTTCAATATTAAGATAATAAAACTTGTGAGTTATGCTTAATGTGGAAAAAAAAACTAATTTCAAGCCATGTAAGAATATATGGCATGGAAAATTGCAAGTGAATTAACTAATTAAAAAAGCAGATGAAATACGCCATGCGGGTGATAAACAATTTATTCCCAGCAGCTGTGGCATTTGTAGTTAACACCCTACGATTATTTACAAACTCCTATCTGGAAACCGCGAGATACTTTGTTATTTTTCTTTTATTCCTGAACTAATACAGTTTTCAGAAAAAAAAGACTGTGTCAGTGATCTCTTCAGGAGTTGGCGCTCAATGACGCTAGCATAAATAGAGGTTTTTTTTATTGATCATGAAGAGTATTTCCGGGGCTCGCTGTGTGTACAGAGAGCATTTGTAACATCACATCTTTAGCACAGAGGGGAAGCAGAATTACATACTAATGATTTACTCAGAGCGAGAGAGTTATTAATGTTACCGGAAAATTGTATTCATTTATCCCTGTGGATGGGTCATCTTGGTAAATAGAACACTTATTACATGAATACACCTGTAAGTCTGTAATTGTGTGATATTAGTTGTAGGCAGGGCCGCCACCAGGGGGGGATAGCAGGGCCTAGTGTCCCGGGCCTGGACAGATAGCTCCAGGCCTCCTCTCTGTCCTGCCCAGGACACCAGTAGAAAAATTGCCGCTTTTTCATACTTTCCTGGCATAGGTCTGAATGCCCTGCGTTTCAGACCTCTGCCTTACAGATGCGAAGGTCCGCGGCACTCTGGGTTATGATGTCACAACGTATGACATCATCAGGGGTGGACAGACGTGGGACTGCGCACTAGAGCTGCATGAGAGGCTCATTTTTATTTTTGGAACTTGGGGAGGTGGGGCCTGGGGCCCTGCATATTTTGTCAGTCTTGGGTCCCACGATTTCTGATGGTAGCCCTGGTTGTAGGTATTTGTAGACTGGCATAGAAAAGCCCACATAAGTTATCAGGGCTGTCCTCAGAGGGGACTGCCGGTACTGGAAACCTGGGCCCAGGCTAAGAGGGGGACCCCAACCCACTAGAACAGTTTAGCATTATTCAGATCAGTGAAATCTGAGCTTCTCTATATATGACATGTATTTCTTTCTCTGGCCACTAGAGGCTGCCTGTCAGTGTTCTGTTTCTCAGCCCTTTCTCCTCTCCTACCTGCTCCTCTATCACACTCGCAGAGGACAGAGATTGTGGAGTCAGCATAGAGGAGCTACCAGCAAGAGTTAATGTAAGTAACAACACTGATTGTAGCAATGCTCCATTTAGTTTTAATACTGGGCAAAATCACTGTGGTCTATTTATTGATCCAGAGTAGTTTTATCCAGTATTAAAAATTTCATGCAGAATGTTTACCTATTATTACTAAAAACTATCATTATTAATAATGGGGGAATTACTGAATGTAATTCTTTAATTCTGGGTATAACTATAAAATATGACTGTAACAGAAGACTAAGGCACTTAGTTAACTGAATTCCCACCTCTTCTTTAAATTAGGATTAATAATTCCCTCTTCCCTCTCCTTGAAAGCACAATATAATGATGCAATTTATGTGAATTGTGCCATTAAGCCCCACCCCTGTCAATTACTACTATAAACCCTAGTGGTGTGTGGGCGGGTCTTGATGATGTCATCAAGTTGCGTCCATCTCTAGTAACGCTAGGGATTACAATAATGATTGACAGGGGGTCAGGACTTGCGGGAGATTTGACGGCTCTCTCAGGATACTGGGAGCACTGACCGAATTTTGGAGAGTTTCCCGGAGAGTTGACAACCCTGGTCACACGCCACGATGTTACATACAGGTGGAACGCCACGGGCCTGCAGTTATGATTTACTGTGAGGGGAGGATTTTCATATCATAGAAACAGTTCCAGTATGCAAGTCTGGATCCACACTCCCAGTATGTGTGCGAGATTCTTTGCTGTGAGCAGGAAACACACATTTTGCAGTAGTCTGGACACAATTTAGTATTATCACCGTCATACCAGTCTGTCTGAATGTCTCGTTACCGCTGTACCCACCCTATGTGGATGAGAGCAGAGAGACAGGGAAATTACTTTGATTATCACGTAGTGTGAGGACATTATACAATGGCACCAGATATTGGAGCATTATACTGGGACATGATATAGTGTGCGGTCAGCTTAGATCAGGATTTAGGGTCTGGGATGAACGGTCTCCACAAGGACATGTTGCAAATGTAATCTTGTCAGGAAGGTAACAGAAAAGGAGTTACATAAAAAAATTACATTATTTCATTATAGTTGGGGGATTCACCATGGTGTCAGCAGCTCAAGTGACTGCATCCTCTGACCTCTATGAGAGCCCAGCAGCTTACTGTACTGCAACACTGACTTTTACCTTTACAGATTTATAGCGGAACACTTCAAGTTTGTGGCTGTGAGATTCATTAAAGACAGACTAATCAAACGAACAACTTCAGAATTAAACTGTTATAAAACTTTTCCGGTCTCTCTATGTTGATCTTTGTCACCATCGTTTAGACTCGAATCAATGTTCATGGATAGATCAGGGGTGATTCAGAGTTACACCCGTTTTTTTAGGTGTAAGTGTAGACCTGAGCAATACTATGTTGAACTCTAAGCAGATTTAATTTTAAATTGTGACAGCAGAAATAGAATTGGGAGGTGAAGTTTCTTTGGAATTAAACATAAAGTTATGCAGTATGTGAGTTCTATATACAAAAGTAAAGTATTTTTCCTGCAGGCAAAAGATTTAAAATTAATTAGACCCCTTTACTTTGCAAAATAGTTTAGCCGAGGTGCGCACTTGCACCTATTTTACCCTCACTCCCAAACTCTGAATCAGCTTCTTAATGACGTTACTAAAATATTCGGACTATGCCCTATCCATTTACTAAGATACTGTGATGAGTTTGACCATAGAACATTTATTATACTCTGTTTTATTATACTTAAAATTCTGAAAACAATAATTTATGACTTATGAGAAAAATAATAATAATAATAAAAAATTTTTACAAGGCTTTTAGGGTATTCCCACATTTCATTCCGACATCTACGAGGAACTACGGAAACAAGCGTTCCCTGTCCCCAACGCATTCCTTGTGCCAACTGCAACTTTCATTATTGCATGCCAATGTTTTCTGGCTACTAGCATTTCAGGCTTAATTTTACAATATGTAAATAAGGGTACATGGGGGCTTACTAGAATGCGCAACGTTGGGGGAGGGCCAATCACTGCGCTACTCCACAATGGGTCCAATCACTGCGCTACTCAACAATCCCACATAAATCAATAAAATGCAACATCAAAACAAAGATCGCAGACTGTAAAAGTAACTCCGCCAAAGGTCCTAGGTTACATAAGTGTTTCTACTTGTCTCATTATCCTGAGAACTTATTAAGTCAACTTATCAGACATCACAAGTCATATGCACCTGACAGGAAGCGTTCTCTAATTAACACCTACAGCCCTCAAACAATTATTTTTGCCTTAATTATTTTGCTGACGGCTTACGAGGCACAGAGTGTGTTTGCACTTGTAGAGACCTGGCAGCCTTCAAATGGTTGTATACTAATTGCAGCTGCAACATTATAATTACACCTAGAGACACGGGTCAATAGCAATACAGCTGCGTGGAACGTGTTCCGGGGATGTTTGGGGTTGGAGACCAAGCAAAGAAGGCTGACAGAATGATGGAAACCTTGCAAGGTGACCTCAATACAGGATCTGCCCCCACACACAGCTACTGTATCTGCTATGTCTTTCTATTACACATCACCCTATCAATAACATTCATCCCAAGATACATTGTTACTGGAGGCTCCAATAATATCACATGTGGGGTTATATATGTCATGTATGATCATTTCATTGGGGTGTGTTATCTATAGCTTGGACTTCACATGTACAGAAATAGAAAACTAAGCATACATTTTTGCATGAGCTGTCATACAAACCAGGGAGAGGAAACATGTGACGCCCCAAGTGTTGTGAAACTACAAATCTCAGCATGCCCCAACAGCATAGGTATGGCAGAAGCCTGACAAAGCATTATGGGACTTGTAGGCTCATACTTGGAGTGTCGCAGATTACAGTAGATCCACTCTCTGCAGATTACACCCTCCTGCTCCCCAGATTTCACATATTTACATATGAGAGATGTGCAAGAGCACAAACCTTCCAACATGACCCATTCCATCCGGAACAAAATACTCAGCTCCTGATCTTCTACCTGTCAGTTACTACGGTAATCACCTTTGTTCCAAAGAAAAATGTTTTTCATCATCAGTTACGTAATTAAATCCAGGGGAGTGACAGTTGGAAGCTAAGGAGTGGAGTATTGTGTACCTAGTGGAATGGGTCAAGTTTTAGGGTCAATACTAGTTACTATTGTTATAAAATATTCTAAGATCCTTTGTGATGGGAACACTTCAAAACCTCTGTTTAGGGACCTGATTCAGAACTGCGCTTCCATCTATTTTTCAGACGGAAGCGCAGTTAAAATGTCTACTTCGCATCCCCTAGATCGGGAGCGCGCACAGAAAGATGGACGCAAAAGTACCCATCCGTCTGTGATCGCATCCGGATGGGCTGCGCCTGTGGAATAATATTTAAATGAGAAAAGAGTCGCTTTTCTCATTTAAATACTGTTTCCACTGCGGTCCGGTGGCTGCTTAATAAGCCTTACGCTTGAGATGGTGTAAGTGTAGATGCAGCTCACCGGAGTAATTAGTTAAAAAAATATTTAAAAAACCCTTCCCCCGCTACCCCCTCCGCCACAATCCGCAAGTGCTGAAAATAAATAAATACAGAACGGCCCGTCCGGGCATGCTAGCGCTAGTAGAACTACTACTGCAAGCATGCCCATGAATGACAAGGAATGCTTGCGGTAGTAGTAGTACTACTATCGGCAGCGTTCCATGCCCATGCCATTAAAAAAAAATATATATATACTGTGCCCTTCAAAAAAAATAAATGTTAAACGTCCCAATTGCCCCTCTATAATGTTAAATAATAAAATAATGCAAATACCCCGTCCCTTTCATTAAAAACATGATAGTGCCCACAGAAAAAAAAAACATTTGTGACATGCCCCTTCAAAATAAAAAAAAATAAAAAAAATCTAGGTCCTTGTCCCCTTCTTTTAAAAAATGGAAATAGTGGCTTTAAATAATAAAAACAGCGCCATGTGCCCCTTAAATAAAAATATAAAAAAAATGCCCATAAAATGCCCACACAAATAAAAACTAGATTGCGTATATGAGATCTTTTAGACCGCATATACACAATCTACGTATCGAAACGATACGCAGATTACGTACAATAGCTACTACGCATGCGCAGTAGCTACTGTTTATTGAACTACGTCCGTCTATGGAAGACGGACGTAGTTCTGGATCCGGTCCCTTATGTGTAGAAGAATCGATCCACTGGGAGAGGCCAAGAGATGAATATATATAAAATACCCCGTTGCTTTCCTTAAAAAAAGTACAGTTCCCCCTGAAAAAAAAAATATTGCGACATGTGCCCCTTCAAAATCCTAATAACTAAAAAAAATGCCAGGTCCCTGTCCCCTTCGTGAAAACAAAACCTACAGTGCCCACATACTTTAAATAATAAAAACTGCCACATGTGCCCCTTTAATAAAAATATAAAAAAAAATGCCCATAAAATGTCCACACAAATAAAAAAAATACCATACTTACCTGCTCTGATGGGGGTCCAGTCTTGTAAGCTTTTAATCTGGGGCACTGCCAGAATTTTTGAGAGAACGAGAATTCTTACACTGAATTCTCATTCTCACAAAGGACAAAAATATTGCCTAATTGTGTGCAATCGGAAACATGCACAAAACATGAAATCTAGAAATACACACAGATAAGTACACAATACTGAGCATTACCTGTGACTAATGGTCATCATAGTGCAATAGTGATCTTAGTACTGGTGACAGGTAAATGTATATGGCATCTAATTGTCACAAAAATTGTCTATTACAATGATTTATTCATTTAAATAACTTTTCAATGAGTGTTAAATCTAGAAAAGAAAAGAAAACACTTACACGTTTGGTAAACAGAAAGATGAATACAAAATTGTGATTTGTCTTCTCTCCGTAAATCACACACAAATCAAATAATGCCATTGTGTAGCGAATATATCCATATATAGTGTAGATAATGCAAGGTTAGCTGTGTGCTGTTATACTGTCCCTAGTTATCATTCTCCACTGCCAGCTAATTAACACTCTATATATTCATTTTTTTCGAGACCTTTATGAGAACAGATGGACTCTACATACACAGGTAACGGTAGACCAGCTGAGGGGAAATGTTTACTTGTTAATTGAAAGTTAATTAACAATTGTTTAAGAAATGTAAAACTTGACCCCACGGGGGAAGTGTTCGACTATAGCATTCAATTTAAGATATCGCCTTGCTAATTGCCCAGTAGATCTCTATAGGTAAACAAATTAAGGGCTAATTAGTACCTGAATCCATTCTCCTCCATTTGTGACCCAAAGGCAACATTCTTGCCCATCACCATTGTTGACGAATGTGCAACAAGCCTCGTACGTAGAGAGCAGGTAATTGAAACCTCTATATAAATATTTAACCTAATGGCCACGAGATAATTGAACGTGTTTCTTCTGGCTGGGGAGAGCTTTTCTTGGCCAGCGATAGAACTGATTAAATATAATGAGGACGTAAAAAAAAAAAGAAGCTGCTCGTTTGTTCATTCACCTCTACTGCGTAAGTGGTTTATTTCCATGTATTTGAAGTAAACATTTCCAACACTGCATATTTCAAGGAAAAAATATCCTCACAGGCCACTGATTGTGGTAATTGCAACTGCAGTAGCTTAGACACGTGTATAGTATCCATAAATTATTATTAATTATATATATTTATAAAATCAGATCCAGACGTCCATAAAGGGGGTGTTTAATGAAAGGTCTTAGAATTAAAAGATATTTATAACATGTGAAACCTTATAGTTATAGGGGATGGAGTTGCCACTTAGAATAGCCCTGAAATAGTTGTAATACAGACAGTTTCCTAATTCCTAAACCAATAGTGGGTAGGCTAAGGTTAGGCTGCAGGGGAAGAAGGGTTAAAATTAGGCAGCTACAAGGGGAAGGTTAGTGCTAGGCTGCGGGACAGGGAGGGTTAGGGTTAAGCTGCGGGACATGGAGGGTTAAAATTAGGCAGCTACAAGGGGAAGGTTAGTGCTAGGCTTCAGGACAGGGAGGGTTAGGGTTAAGCTGCGGGAAATGGAGGGTTAAAATTAGGCAGCTACAAGGGCAAGGTCAGTGTTAGGCTGTGGGATGGGGGGGTTAGGGTTAAGCTGCGGGACATGAAGGGTTAAAATTAGGCAGCTACAAGGGGAAGGTTAGTGCTAGGCTGGGGTACAGGGAGGGTTAGGGTTAAGGTGCAGGACATGGAGGATTAAGGTTAGTTTGGTAGAGGGGGAATAACATTGTATTGAGATAAACAGCACCGTTTTTAATATAGGGTTGTTTTAAAGCCGTTAAAGGGTTAAACTATAAAAAAATATCACTGAAACCAGGGAAGTGTCAGAGACCGCAGCAATACAACCCACCACCTCTGCGCCTATGGCTCCGTCTAAGCTTGCCCTTTTACCCCACGTCCAATCCAGAGTCTGCAGAAACATGTACATCGCTTGAGTATTGCTCAAAATCTCCGGGGGCCAGATTTACTAAGCTGCACGGAGGGAAAAGTGGAGATGTTGCCCATAGCAACCAATCCGATTTTAGCTCTCACTCTCCTATTACATACTAGAAAATGGCAACTAGAATCTGATTGGTTTCTATGGGCAACATCTCCCCTTTTCCAAACCCACAGTTTAGTAAATCTGGCCCTTAATCTTCAATGGGAATGTGCCACGGGCATCGCGGTGCACAGTCAGAATCGCATTAGATAAACAGGATTTATCTGCATGGCTTCCTTTCCCCATACTATAATAGATAGCTGTAAATAAAATATCAATCACTGTCAGTTTGCATAGGAGCACACCCCGTGCATCCAATATTCATTTGCAGCTCTGAAGCGATCTTCATCCGGAGGTGGCCAAATTCTGCCGCGTCTTTCTCCCGACTTGTGATATTTACAAAGCACTTGGCACAGCCTTAAAGTTGAAGGAACCTGGGAGGCAGACGCGGCGCTGCTCCGTTCCAAGTATAATCGCACGAGACAAGCGTGTCTTTCAATTATAGACCGGGAGCTGGTCTCACGTGTGTGCAGCCCTCTCATGCAACTTGATCTGCTTCCAGCACGGAGGAGAATGAATTGTCCTGGAATAATTCAGAAACAGCGCTGAACTCTCATAGAGATCCATTATTCATTGTACACGCCAGCTGACCCGTACAGAGCTGGCAGCAATAGATATTAATATAACTTTTGTAACCTCTTAGATAGGCTTTAGCATACTGTGGCAATGAGGGTAGATTATCACAGGTGAGCAGGAGAGAGAGACTTGGGGCCAGATTTACTAAGCTTCGGGTTTGGAAGAGTGGAGATGTTGCCCATAGCAACCAATCAGATTTTAGCTGACATTCTCTATTATGTATATAAGACTATAAGACTTACAGGGAATTTTCCCGGTTGACCGTTGACCATTGGAGGTCACCTCTTTTGTGTTTCAAGGTAACTAGGATGGTGATGGTAGTAGCTGGTGGTCACTAGGATGCTCTCTGAATTGAATGGTGGCCAGTAGGATGCTCTCTGCATTTGGTGGTGGCCAGTAGGATGCTCTCTGCATTTGGTGGTGGCCAGTAGGATGCTCTCTGTATTTGGTGGTGGCCAGTAGGATTCTCTCTGCATTTGGTGATGGCCAGTAGGATTCTCTCTGCATTTGATGGTGTCCAGTAGGATGCTCTCTGCATTTGGTGGTGGCCAGTAGGATGCTTTCTGTATTTGGTGGTGGCCAGTAGGATGCTCTCTGCATTTGGTGGTAGTCACTAGGATTCTCTCTGTATTAGATGTTGGTCACAAACATGCTCTCTACATTGCATAATGATCACTAAACATTTATTGTATTGTGAAATACTACTCAATATACATTGTATTTAATTGTAACTCATTTATTCTTACACTTGTTCTTGTATTTAATTAGCTCTACAAAACCTGCCCACATTATATAATAATGGTTCTTTATATTGCTACAATTGCATATACTTTTTTCAGTCTACAGTTGATACAGTCCACGTGTGGCCTCTTACAGATTTTTTTCTAGGACCACTTTAGCTTCCCAATCCACCCCTGCCTCCACACTCTCTTACAAGCAGAACTTACAGATGGAAGACTTGGGTCTAACTACAGCTAGTTAGAGTATATAGCTGGTTTGTACTGTGGGTGGGGCGACTGACGTCAGCCATGTTAAGATAAAATGATGTTCCTAAATTAACATTTGTATTTATCTTAGACCAGGGTTGCCGCCTTTTAAAAGCTTCCCTCCCTTAAGCCCCTCCCATTGACTATCAATTACCCCTTTCAGGGTTTCATGGGGATGGGACTAGATCACGCAATTTGCTTCATCAAGTTCCTCCCTGTCCCTAGCAACACTAGTAAACTAGTGTTGCCGAGAGGGGGGCAGGACTTGAGGCCATGGTTTAATGGAAACCACGAGCCTCAAGTCCCTTGCGGAAGATTTTCCGACTCTCCCGGGGTACCGGAAGAACTGCCCGAATTTTGGGAGTCTCCCAGACATTCTGGGAGAGTCGCCAACTATGTCTTAGACATGCATTTCTGTCCTGAGATCTCCGAGGCTTCTATGCCTTGTAAGGTGATGAGATACAGAGCAGTACTTTCATGCCATATATACACGGAGAGTTATGAGTTACAGTTACTGCTTTCATTAATGATGGAAAGTTCCCCATTCCTGTAATCTCTGCAATAATTGATTGGCTGTAACTTATTTTCTCCAATAGTAAATATAACTTCAGAAGGGCAGTAATAAGATAATATGTTTTGGAAATGTGCAGCTCGGAATCTGTAAACAAAACGCAGATTTTGTGCTCGCTGGAATGGAAATTCCTCAGTAAAAGGCCACAGAAAAGTGCTAAAACTTCATCATAATTTAGTCAACATCACCCTTTAGGTAACATTGCATTAAGTATAGTTAGTAGTCCTTGACATTTTGTCTCTTATTATGCAGTAAAAAGCTGTACTACACATTTTTTTTCCAGAATAAATTTCTGTTCCGAGCCTATTAAAACATAAAAAAAAGTCATTTAATGTAATATTTTGCTGAAAATATGAGAGTATTTATAGCAGGGAGATACAAGGAACATAACCTGACCACAAGAGGGTAATAATGCACAAGAAGAGATCACAAAGGTGAGTTTAATACCTGGGGTGATGGATGGTGTATACAGTGTTATTCCAAATCTTACCCTGTCTGACCTTACAATTTAATTACAGCAAATAACTATGTATCTGAGGCATCCACAAGACATTTATATTACCGCTTATTAAGAAGACCGCGCCGCACTGGGCTGCTTCAATCTAATAGGCTCACTGGTCCATGACCCCTGATATCTTTACTCTACAACGTATCAAATCATTCCTTGTCAATGAAGCTTACAATTTAATCTCTTTGAATTAGACATAAGACGTCATCAATTGTTGGCATTCTGATGTTAAAGACGTCAGTATAATAAAATTGAAATATAATGAAGGAGACAGATAATACCTGTGACCTATGTGTAATACACGGGATAATCGCTGCGCTCTCAGTGCCTGTTTTTCAGTTTTTGAATGCAGAAAAGTGTTATGCTCCTGATTTTACAAGGAACCAAAGGGAACAATGCCAAAGGGGATAAGGTTAGGCTGTGGGAAGGGGAGGATTAAGGTTAGGCTGCAGAAAGGGGATGGTTAAGATTAGGCTGCAGGAAGGGGATGGTTAAGGTTAGGCTGCAGGAAGGGGATGGTTAAGGTTAAGCTGAGGGAAATGGATGGTTAAGGATAGGCTGCAGTATTGGTATGGTTAGGCTTAGAGGATGGTAAAGGTTTAGGCTGCATGAAGGGGATTGTAAGGGTAAGGATGCGGGAAGGGAATGGTTAAGGTTAGGCTGCGGGAAGGGGATGGTTAAGGTTAGGCTGCAGGAAGGGGATGGTTAAGTTTAGGCTGCAGGAAGGGGATGGTTAAGGTAAGGCTGCGGGAAGAGGATGGTTAAGGTTAGGCTGCGGGAAGGGGATGGTTAAGCTTAGGCTGCATTATAGGTATGGTTAGGCTTAGAGGATGGTAAAGGTTAGGCTGCAGGTAGATGATGGTTAGGGTTAGGATGACAAAAAATAGTACCAGTTGGCAATGGAATCTTCGAACTCCCACCAGTAGCAGGA
>WWET01002743.1:45457-63360 GCA_011038615.1 Limnodynastes dumerilii | reverse complement strand
GCCCAGCCCATTGTGTGTAAAAATGAATTTATTCCGTTTTGGAATAAGACTATAACAAAACAAAATGTGGAAAAAATGAAGCGCTGTGAATACTTTCCGGATGCTCTATATATTTTCAATGAAAAATGTTATGAAAAGGTATAAAACTATAGCGACGGCGGCCGTAGCTCAGGATCAGGCCCATTGTGTGTAAAAATGAATTTATTCCGTTTTGGAATAAGACTGTAACATAACAAAATGTGGAAAAAATGAAGCGCTGTGAATACTTTCCGGATGCTCTATATATTTTCAATGAAAAATGTTATGAAAAGGTTATGTATAAAACTGAATTACCATGATCAAATTTAAAATCTTTTATTTCAAAAACATTGCAGGACATTTCAGAATTTCTAGTTAAAGTCTTAAATCATATTATTTAAAGACCAAAAAGGTTATGTTTATTAACTAAATTCAAAATCTGTTGTTATTGCAGTAAGCATTAAGATTTTCTTGTTTGTTTACTGGTATATTCACCACATAAAAGAATGAAAATATTGGGCTGATTCAAAGCTGTGTTTACATTGTTTTATTAAATGTAACCACAGCAATTTATGAGACCTATTTAGGTGTAAATTGAGCAACTTATGAGATATATGGATACTGCAGGGCTAAAATCCCTTGTATGTATAGGCATGTACAGATTGAAACTCTCTAGATGCATAGGGCTAGATGCACCTCACTTGCATCTTTGATGATTTATTACAAATGCAACTTGTGGATATTTCAGCATGGTGCCAGTGAGGGTTAATTACAAATTCATTTAGAATGCTGAATGTTTATTATAAGACATCTTGCTGATTGTACAATACGATGATACTTTTCTCATAATTTGAATGTCAGAATGCTCCTCACTTTTCCAACAGGGGTTAATAGATGTATTAAACCTATCCCCTGTATGTACAGGCATGCTCACAGAGGAGCAGTTAAGCTGTGGGGTTAAGCAGGGAAGGGAGACTAGGGATTTTTAAATGTTGGTTTATGCAGGTTTTGCCATGTGGCACAGTGACAGAACAGTGGTACTCTTACTGAATATATTCTATGAAGTCCTCTATGTTATCTCACTTTCTAAGTAGTTTTGCTCTCACTATACTTGCAAATCTTGTGCTATCTCCATGCAAATTTCTGATTCACTTCCCCCATTCTCAGGGATCTTACCAGTCTCCTCCAAACTGTATTTAGGCATATCTAATACTGGAATATATATTTGTTCTTGAGAGCGTACACTGTAACTATTATTTTTCCCCCGCTTTTCTTCTTTTTACCTTTTTAATCAATCAAAGTAAAGTTGTATTGTTTTTGTTAATCGTTACTTGTGATTTGTTATAATCACCTTATTTTCCCCTTTTTCTCTTTTTCAGGGATGCCACTCAGTAACCTTTTTTGTTTGTTCTAATTATTTTTTTTTCTTGTAATTTTTTCTACATTCTTTTATCTCTAGATAGTGTACATTCAGTACATCACTGCTATACGACTCATAAATTTGTATGATACTAGTTTGGTATTTGTGACTCTCTATGTAGTACATATTCATTATCTGATGTTTATGGCTTATAATACACTGCAATTCATCGCTACAGGTATCTTATGCATTGCAAATATTACTATTCATTATTGCGATTTATGTTTCAGATCTGCGATTGTCTGTTCTGTATGATTACTGTTTAATGATAGGGTTCTGCAATATACAATATTTCATTACCACATTTATCATATGTAATATGAGCACACTATTATAAATATCATACAAAATTTTCATATATATATATATATATATATATATATATATATATATATATATATATATATATATATATATATATATATATATATATATATATATATATATATATATATATATATATATATATATATATATATATATATATATATATATATATATATATATATATATATATATATATATGAAAATTTTGTATGATATTTATAATAGTGTGCTCATATTACATATGATAAATGTGGTAATGAAATATTGTATATTGCAGAACCCTATCATTAAACAGTAATCATACAGAACAGACAATCGCAGATCTGAAACATAAATCGCAATAATGAATAGTAATATTTGCAATGCATAAGATACCTGTAGCGATGAATTGCAGTGTATTATAAGCCATAAACATCAGATAATGAATATGTACTACATAGAGAGTCACAAATACCAAACTAGTATCATACAAATTTATGAGTCGTATAGCAGTGATGTACTGAATGTACACTATCTAGAGATAAAAGAATGTAGAAAAAATTACAAGAAAAAAAAATAATTAGAACAAACAAAAAAGGTTACTGAGTGGCATCCCTGAAAAAGAGAAAAAGGGGAAAATAAGGTGATTATAACAAATCACAAGTAATTAGATTAGAATAAACAGTAGATGCTGCCTTAAAACTGAAACATGAATGCAAGTTTGACTACTAATTCTTTCTATAATAAGAACTGAGAAAGTAACTGCCAAATTAGTCAACATGCAAATGTAGTTTTTCATGTTTATCCTGATATTATTAGAAACCTAGGTTAAAGATAAAAATACATTTTTGGAGCATATTGAACTGAATATTCAGATTGTACACTCATTATAGTTTGCAAGTAAATTATTCCTTAATTGAAAAAGTCATTTCAAAATGTAAATATCAAATATCTGCCCATAATATTATATTATTATATTATATTAGGAAAAAGAGAATTGAAAAGGAAAAGGAAATAAAGAAGACGTGGCATATGTATAACATGCATATAAGTTATTATTGGATAAGCTTGTTGGACCTGATCCAGATCTCTCAGCGTTTTCTGTTACATCCGTGCCCAGAACCCATTACCTGTAAATTACACTACATGCACATAACTCTACTTTGACCGAAATTGTGCAGCTCTTAGTATAGGCAATGGACCCATAAAAGTATCATTTTATTGTTGCCTTTCGGCTTGATTAATTGGGAGCTTTAGTTACCATTGAATGATATAATATAGTATAAGTGATGTTTATTTCTTTCTAAACTAAACTACAATTTCTAAGTACCACTATTATGCCACTTTGTTTCATACATAGCATGTATTTATTATTAGCTTCTTTATGATCATACTCATATTCTCAAGCACACATTTAATACAACTGAGACAGCTTCAAATTATTTAATCACCTCTTACAATTTTTTTACCTAACCAAACTGCATCACTTCCATTTGCGCTCATTGTAAGTATCCCTTCCCTGCCTTTGATTTTTTAGTTTGTTAGCGCTCATAATTAGGCTCCTCTGTTCTCAAGTGTTTATTCTTTCCCTCTTACCACCACCATATTCTGTTTTATGTGTTCTCATATCCAGTGACTCTAAACATCTTTACAGCCCCATATTCCTGGCTATAGGATGTTATAACAATAGCAATTAGGTTGGCATTGAAAATTAAAAAAAATATTAATATACTGTATTATTATTATTATTATTAAATAATATAATATTATTATTCATTTATAAGGCACTTTATGGTATCCACAGTAACGTACAGAGTCATTTAGAAAGTAATTATTAAAAATGTAGGGTACAAATTCGTAAAATATGGACTACAATACGAGTACAATGCAGAAATACAAAAATAGCAGAGCAATATGTGGGGAAAATAAATAATCAGCATATGAGTGCAGGAGTAGATAAATAAGGGAAGAAAAAGCCAGAAAAGAGAAGATGGGGTCAACTTAGGGCTTGATGACATGAGGGCCCTGCTCAAAAGCGCTAAGAAAGGTAGGCTACTTTGAAAAAGAAGGTTTTGAGGGACTGTTTAATGGATTGGAGGGTGTTTGATAACCGGTTGTGGTAGGTCATTTCAACGCAGAGAAATAGCCGGGAGAAGTCTTGGATTCTGAAAAGAACAAGAAGCCAGTGTAGAGATAGACAAAGGGCTGGATCCAGACCTAGTTAAGTGTTGAACTTAGTTACTCCTGGGCTAAACCATGTTGATTGCAGGGGAGTCATATTTCATCGGTTGCAAACAGTATTAGAGTTGAGAGGTTTCTTATCCCAAGTCTAAATAACACTGTAATAGTAAAGCTGGTCAGTATCTGTGTGCAGTAAGCAATTCAAAAGATATATCCCTGCATGCAAAGAATACAATTAACAATTAATACAATTAACTTGACTCCTCCTGAAATCAATATGGTTTAGCAAAGGAGTAACTAAGTTCAAGCACTTAACTAAGTCTGAATCCAGCCCAAAGAGAGGAGGTGGAGGTAGAGCAGTGAGAGAGGAAGATGAGTCTGGCTGTGGTGTTTAGTATGGATTGTAGAGGAGCAAGATGGACCAGAGGAAGGCCAGAGAGGAGGAGATTGCAATAGTCAAGATGGGAGATAACGAGATAGTGAATGAGTGTTTTAGTGACATCAGTGGTTAAAAAGGGTCTGATGTTTCAACCAAATTTGTGTATTCGCTGAAAAGGACAAATTTAATTGCGATATTTAAAAAATGTGATATCTTTTTAAATTCAGTGTACCTTCCATTATGCATTATATGATGTATACTTTTATATTTTTGTTTATTTTCTAAATATACCACTGAGGTAGAAATACTTACTAAACTTTAGCAATCATAGATGGAAACTGCAAAGTAAAACTTTTTTGTTAAAGCATTATTAATGAGGTATGATAACATAATATATATTATAATGTATTGGTTTCTAATTTACATTCGGTTGCATGTTTTAAATTACATTTAAAATATAAATCACTGTCTAACAGACTTGACAGTTCTTTTAGTAAAAGGCAACTTCAAACCTCAGAAAGACAGAAAGATTTCAGAATGCAAGTTTATGACAGTAATTGACACACTAAGAAAAGGCCTCAATTTATCCCATGCATTTATGTCATTTTAAAATACTTAGGAAATCATAGGCACAAATCTACTGAGGTCATCACCTCTGTGGACCAAATCCAATTTAAAAAGAAATAGAATTTCACACTTTTCTGGGACACAATCCTCAACACCTCAGCTTTGATCCATAATTGGCATATTATAGTTTAAAATCTGTCACTCCACATATACCTTTTTCTTTTGCGTTTACATTGTGTGAACCAAGACATGTATGTCAAATTTTCTATATGCCCTATATATTATTATATTTATTTAAGATATAAGATATAGTGTCAAAGAGGATTGTAAGGTATGAATCACTGCACAGAACCCTTACTGCTAATTATCCATATGTACAAGTGTACCAATCACTGTGTTGTTAGTGGATTATTTTACAATATGTTCAGGAGTACACTATGTTATTATGGGAAACATTTAATACATATACAGGTTTTACATATTTACATAGACCGCATGTACGCAATCTACGTAACGAAACGCTACGTAGATAGCGTAAAATAGTTACTATGCATGCGTAGAAGCTAGAATCAGAAAGATAGGCACGTAAGTAAAAAATGTTGGGGTTCTGAATCTGGTCCTTTATCATTAAATGCTATCTTTTGTAAACATTTTGCTGGGCTTACGCCACTAAACTTTGCACTATGGAAATACAATATTGTTAGTTTGGATTACCTATGTAATTGTTATCCCCCACAAACAGAATCCGAAACGCTCAAACTATATCCAGACAGCTTAGTAGGCAAATATGATGTAAATTGATATAGATTTGGCTCAAGGCTTCTTCAGTATTGCCCTAATAATCAGACTAACAAGGACTGCTCTTTGTAACATCAAACAAGTAAGCTGACATTGCAATAAAAATTGAGGAACTCTTATTGCTACATCTTTCAGTTTCACACTATACCCTGTACAATGCAATACTGACATGTCAATCCACAAAAATAATCCACTAAATCCCACTGGAGTTACATCTGATTAACCACTGTTAGATATAGAGTTATAGCACTGAAAAATTTACAAGCAATATATGCTTGCGATGCACAGTTCTGGAAAAATGCACACAAGTAAAACGTACAAATCCACAGACCTTGACAGGTCATTAATGCATAGAGACAGTATTCAAAAGTCCAAACAACATCCTATTTTCACATTTTATTATTTAATCTTCATATTGAATATGTGAACTGTAATTTGGAATTATGTAATTAGGTTAATTAATGGGATTAGGGGAACATAATGCCACTATTTATTTAAAAAACTTAGCACGTGATTCATACCTATGTCCGCAAATTGTTTGCATAAGTCCCCTTGCTTGTAACATCTGCACATGCACGTGTCCAATGTTACGCAGCAGATTTCCATGAGGACGGAAGGGGTTAAGCCTGCACTACCATATACTATACCTGATGCACATGTTCCTAGCAGCCTGATTTGGATTGACTGTGAAATTAGGATAAACAAAAGACAAGGTAATAAATTGCACTCACAATTACGCTAATAAACCAAAGGGGGTGCAATAGTATGCAGTAGTATTCAATCTGAAATACTGAAGTATAAAAGACGTAGCAATAGAAAGCTCATACAGCAGTGCATTATGTCGTTAAAATAATTATGATTTATTAGTGATCTGGTGTAATATTTTAAAGGATGTGCAGGTAATCCGACATGCTACTGTGAGTACAGCAGTACTAAATTGTCCCCTTTCTAATTTAATCCCTGTTGCCCTAGCACAGTGTAAACAGATGCTGATACAGGCGGATACAGCAGATGGGCAGCAATATCCCATTCTGAGAAGCACAGATCGTTTTTCCACAACGTTTCCACCTAGAAATAGGTAGAAGCTTTGTGCAAGCACTTCATTGACAGCTTGATGCAGTCTTTCAACAGGCGAGGGGAAGCCACTCCACTTACTTGTACTGACATATGATACATGGATTTAAAACTTAAAACTTTGTCCTTAATTTAAAATACGATTGGTATGGAAGTTGGAAAGCAAAGAGGGCGCTTCCCCTCCTACATAGCAATAGCACTTTCCACTTCCTGCCCCATCCCCACATGCCATCTTAAGTGTTCCCAAGATCCACATCCATACTAGTAATGCCGCACTTGCTCGTGTGCTGTTACCAAAAGGCTGTCATTTTTCAATCTTAGCAATCATTTTCATTAAACCAACACATAACACAATGGGCCCAATTCAATTAGCCGTGATGACGATAAAAAGCTTGCGGTGCGCTTTTTCCCGTTATTTACCGTACCAAAAATTTGCTGATTTTTATGCACTCCTCTCTGGGGCATAAAAAATTATTGAAAAAAAATTGCAGAATTAGCTTTGCACCACAAATAGCGCAGGTAAGCTAACTGAGTCGTGCCCAATGTATAAGCAGCATCGTAATACCTACAGGTCGTGTACAAGATGTGAACAGTGTCAGGCACTGTGCCCAGTGTTGAGATGTGCGCCGACAGCTCCAGACAGTAGGCATTTTGGGCCTGATTCACAATAAAGTACTCCATCAGACTTTCGTTCGCTATGTACGGAATGCACAGCACCATTATCCCTGCAACGGAGCACAGTTGACTCATGCTGTGTCCCATATGGATATCAGCCTCACACACCGGGGTGCGTGCCCACTCCCTATGCATAGAAAATATCCATAATGGGTGGGTAGAGGCATGTAAATTGTACAGTAAGGGATTGGCTTTGCCCTTATGTACAATTCAGTATTCCACACAGAAGGGTTTCCATGGGGAATACTAAGGGAAGAGCCCTGTTGGCGGATCCCCAATCTGCATGTATTTTGGTATCCTTATCCATATGCACAGAGTATTCTTGTTCTGCTATGGGATACTGTTTCTTCACTGGCATTCCACCAGAAATGGTTTGTATCCTGATTCACCTGCATGCATTCCTCCTGCCATTACAGGACCCTCTCTGCTTTCTACAAAGATACCATCCACTCCATCTCTGAATCATACATTGCTGGTTTTGGATTCTGCCAGTAGTGTTTTCATCTTCCACTACCAGTTTCATCCAGGTTTTGTGCTCTTGATCTGACACTAGCCACAAGCTCATTTATAGCTGCCTATAGAAATCACTTACGAGTGTGACTTAAGGCTGCCTTATGGCAGTGTAAGACACACATTTAACGCATGAGAGTGCATGCAAAGTGACAGGGGAATTCACTCACCTTTTCTCGTGTGGAATTAAACACCCCCACATGTACAGAAAAGATGCGGGGGTGTGGATATGGTCCTGTGTCCTTTAGTATAGCTGTGTAAATATTAATAGATTTGAGTAAGACAAACATGAATCCTTGCAAAACCCCATCTTGTCCTGCAAGAGCTGCTCCTCCTAAATAGTTTTAGTGAAGAAGTTCTGCAGGTATGTTTACTAAAAGTCTGCAATGTCTGCAAAAAAATGAACAACTAAAAATATAACTAGGCTTATAAAACAACACTGTGTGTTTTCTTATTTAAATATAATAAGAAAGCTTTTTTTTATATTATATTCTAGTTTCTTCATTTTTGTAGATTCCACACTTTAACAAGAATAAAAACTGTAACGTGAAGAAGATCATTATGTTTATAAAGACATATGCACTGTGAGACAGGTCAGTCTTTAAATTATTATAACAAGCAAAGCAGGGACAGTCACTTAATCCAAGGCTGTCAATGCATAAGGATTTTTCTTTTTAAAATGACTAAAGTACAAGTGAAGAATGTTGTTTATTGCTGAGACAACTGGAGATGAAAATGGTTAGAAATGTGTTGTTAGCAATTGACAACTACTGTATCACATGTATGAGAAAAGGTTAGATATACTAAGGTGCACATCATCTAAAAAATGTAAAACTTTTACTCATTTTTGGTTTAACAATATTAAAAATTTCCATTTGTATGTGATTGCAGCTCTAAATAATGAATGCAAAATTTCACAAATGATGGTCTACTGAGTACAAAGAAAAATACATTTGCAATTTAAATGATGTTTAAGCAAAGTTAATTTGTATTAACGTTTACATATTAAAAAGAAAAAAGAATGGCAGTTTGACAGATGCACAGCAAAAATACATGCACATGGCAACATATTCCCCATCTGTAATATCCTCTGCTTTTTATTACTTCCTTTGTAACTGTATCTATAAAAACACCCGATACATAAATTGAAATGTAACTGTCAAAATTATGAGTAAATAAAAAAGCACATTTTTTCATACACATCTCGGCAAGTTCATGGATACCCTAGTGCTAAATTATTCGTGTGCAATCTGGTTCTGACATTTGTAACAGATGGGCGCTAAATCTTTCTCTGATATCCGCCTATAAAATGGGACATTTGGTTTGAGTTTTATGTTAAGCAATGCAAACATTCATTGTTTATGCTTGAATCACAAGTCACTGTAATATAAATTGTCATGAAAATTAAAGTTGAATAGGACATAAATTGCTTGTATATTAGAATCATCTCTCTTTGTTTAATTGCTGATCGTGTTCAGATCACACCACAATTTTCAAAAGCGATAGCCAAAGATTAATTTTTGATGCAGCTGCTTGAAGGTTTGAAAGCTTTTATTGTTTAAAAAATAAAAAAAAGAAAGAAACATTTGGCACATCTGTATTTTTTTTTTTCTCAAAGTGCACCTGATATTTGTTTAAATGAGTTTCACATTTCTTTGATCTACATGAAACCGAATTAGACCTGACCCAAAAGAATAAAGTGTCAATTATCCAAACACTTAAAATGTGTTAAGAATGATTTATTTATAACTAAGCAAGGTATATAACCACTTGAGATAAAAATAAAGATCATAATTACACAATGTTATATGGGTTACATGGTGGCTATTGCTAAAACAATAATATCATAGTTGACCAGAAAAAATAAACCACAAAAATATTTTCATAGGACAATTATTTATTTTTAATTTCTAATAAACACATTTTCTCCATAGGGAATTTTCATTCACTCAACATCAATGATACACCTAGAAATACACCTGAATCACTTTGTATAAAGAGGTTGAATTTTTGTTTAATGCCTTTAAAAATTTCTTTCCACAGTCAATAATGTGTGTGCATGTGGTTTGTGGCATTACTTTGTTAATGGACTTATGACTAAGAGAGAGCTAAGAAAGATAATGGGGTAGATCCAGAACTACGTTTGCCGTACGTTTATTTGCGTAGCGTATTTTCGTGTGCGTATATTCTATACACTCCCCTAGTAACAGCCCTTGAACGTACGTATTTTGTCAAAATACGCTTTGCAAACCCTACCTTAACTTTTGCCATTGTAACCACAGTGATACACACACGTACGTATGGGCAACACGAATTTACGCAGCTAAGCACGCCCATACTGTACACTTTAAATACAAACCCCCGCCTACTTAGCGTATTTCAGACGTATTTTGGACTCACGTAAAATTTGGCACGCCCACAGGTAAGTATTTACGTGACACATACGTGAATGGCCCATACATTCACAATTATGCTACATTACGGAGCGTATTTTCTATGGTGTGCATGCGCAGTACTTACCAAAAGGCAATTTTACGTCTCCGCGACGCTTAAATTCGCTCCGAATCGTTGTTCTGGGTCTGGGCCAATGTAATTAAAAGACAAATATGTGGCTACAACTTAGACCTGTGCTACCTTATGGAACAGCTGCAACAATACCTAAAAGTGGTTCCAACCCTATCCCCTTCAAAAGAAAAAAATCCAAATAAATGGAAATTATTCTTCAAACATGCATACAGCAATAAAGGAAAGTAACTGTGCTCCTTAGTATGTGACAAATGTATGTCTAACAAAAAGTTTGCATATGTATTCATTTTTATATTTATAGAAAAGGATATATTGCAAGTTATGGATTAGTAGCACTTTTAAAACTTTAAAAAATAATGGGAACAATTTACATGTTTGTACTTTATATTTATATCTGTAATCTATGATATTTTGAGGGAATTTTGTCCCTGATATATTTGGTCAACTTATTAGATAGGTGGGATTTCAATGATAGCACTACATATCAACATTTCATTTACACACTTCATTGAAAGAACTCAGTCTTTAGCCACTCACTACATATCATCACGTTATAATGTTAGGAACTTATAATATTAACATTCATCCCTTTTCATAAAGTTATTTTGAGAAAATCTAGCCCCTTATCATTAGGATATAAACATTGAGAGTATTGCAGCCTGATGTTTTTATAGTTAGTAATCAGTAAAAACAGGTTTGATATTGTTGGAATTTATGAAACTGAGAGGGACAATGAGAATCATTAATTATAAAGTAAGGACATGGGGGTAGATCCTGAACAACGTTTGCAGTACGTTTGTTCGCGTAGCGAATTTTCGCGTACGTAAATTCGCTACGCTACCCTTAACACACCCCCTGCACGGACGTATTTTTTGAAAATACGCTACCCAAACCCTACCTTAACTTTTCCAAACGTAACACAATACGTCCGCTAACGTGCGTACAGACTACGCGAACGTACGCAGCTTAGCACGCCCATACTGTACACTTTAAATACTCCCCCCCGCCTACTTCACGTAATTCTCACGTATTCTTCGCTAACGTAATTTTGGCACGCCCACACGTAATTACTTACGTTCGCAATACGTGAATAATCCTTACGTTAGAAAATACGCTACGCAAATGTGCGTATTTTCTGCTGTGCGCATGCGCAGTTCAATCAAACCTGCGAATTTACGTGTATACCACACGTAAATTCGCAGAAATGCGTAGTACAGGATCTGCCCCATGGTTTGTACCATTCCAGGGATGCCCCCCTTTTTAGTATAGTACTTATTGTTCTAAAAATATGAAAAAGAGAACATATCAAACATTTTTAATTAAAATCTTGTGTAGATTAGAAATGAAAGAGAAAATCATACTATCTCGTAAGAATATCAACACAAAAACAACTATATTAGCTCAACCTTGAAATAATATCTTAAGAAAAATGAAAATAAGAAAGAGTTAGAGTGTTTGGAGGAGTGTTTTCCCCATTTTTTCATATAAACTCAAAACCCTTTAGAATCCAGTCACCAGTCTCCAATTTTATTCATACATTTTATACAACCTTGTAAGATAGGACTGTAGTATAAAGATAGCATAAGATAGATATCAGGTTTGTTTTAAAGATCAGACTCTTTGAAGGAGATGGTTTTTTTTTTAAACGTCTTTTTATTGATATTGCCAAGGAAAAACAACTTAACATTGTTCATGAACCGATGTCACAATTGTGTACATCATCTCACACATTACATGCATTCAAAGTTTTTTGCAACAGTTTACCTCTGTGTCCTACTCAAGTGGATTATAATTGAATAGGTACGTCTCCTGTGTATACACTTAGCTCGTACCACATTGTTTTCGAGAAACATTTATGAACCTGTACCTTTGTGTCTCTTGGAAGAGTGTTGATATATGTTTGCCATGTGTTAAAAAAGTGTTCCACTTTGCTATCCTTGGCCATGGAGGACTCCAACCAATCCATTCTAAATAGATGGAAAATTTTCCCTTTAAATATGTCCAATGAAGGGATCCCTGGTTTATTCCATACCTTTAAAATGTACTTTTTAGCTGCTGCACTTACTGCCAGTAGAAGTTTCACATTGCCCTTTGTAAATTTGATAGTTTTGGCATAAACTCCCAATGTAGCCCATTCTGAAGTAAAGGGGATTGGTGCTATCAGGTCTCTTATAGCATATTGGTGTATTCTGGACTAAAAGCAACGAACCAATGGGCAACTCCACAAGCAATGATATATATCAGCTGCTATCTCCCCACACCTCGGACACTTATGGGCTGTAGTTGAGCCCATCCTAAGGTACCTTAATGGCGTATAATATGTGCTATGATGAATATTAAAAAATAACTCATGTATCTAATCTCTGGTAACTGCTTACAAGATTGTGCTAACGTTTTAAGTACATTTTCTATTGTCAGTGATGGAAAGCGTGTAAGCCAAAGCGGCAGTCCTGTAGTCACGTTAGTGTAATCAGTGATATCTTTTAGATGGTTATAATGAATAGTAATTGCTTTGTGATGTGGAGGTTTTTGTGACAGTAACACATCCAATGAATTCTGCCAATCATTGTCTGAGAATCCTCTGATAACATTTTCTATGTAGTGTTGTACCTGGTAATATGCGAATGGGTAGTTTCTCAAAAAATCAAAATCAAATAAAAATTTTCAATAGCTTGAGCAAAGGTAAAACATTTTTTGTTTGTTTGTGCACCAGAGCCGCTATAGTATGGATACCACGTTGCCTCCATGCCGCGAAGGGGTAGTCTGCTTTTCCAGATTGAAACTCCGGATTTTGTAGGAGAGGTAGGTGTAGTGATTTGTGTGAGTTTATATTGTGCTTCTGTTGGAGAATGTGCCACACCCTGTACACCGAGTAGAAGGGGGTTATCTTTTTCACTTTGGGGGATCTCTTGTGTGTGAAGATGTAGGAAAGATGTTAGATTAGTACTTCCCAGGAATTCCAGTTCCAATTTATAATCCGTATAAACCTCTGATTCTTAAAGCCAATCTTGTAAATGTCTCATTATACATGCGTGATTGTCTTTTGGCTGTTGTAGTTTACACAAACCAATTCTAGAGCGCTTCCCGTTCCAAATAAATTTTCAGTATAGGGCATTTCTTTTTTGGGTATCATTTTTTGTCAGCAATATAGGTAATGACTGTATCATATAGAGTAATCTGGGGAAGAGGGACATTTTTATGAGGTTTGCTCTACCTGTGTATGTCAGTGGTAAGTGCCTCCAACCCTTGAGAGTACCCTCCAACTCCCTTATGTATTTAAAAAAAAAATTTGTATACATGTCTGAAGGATTCTTTGTGATTTGCACACCCAGATATGTTATTGATTTGTTTTCCCACTTGATTGGATATTTTAAGCTCCAATGTGGCCTATGGCTACCTGGACCAAGGTCCAAAGCAATTGATTTATCTAAATTTACGGTGAGCCCTGACACTATTCCATATTCCTCAATCATACTCAAAATCTTGCCTAAACTTCGTTCTGGGTTTGAGCGGTATAGAAGAACGTCGTCTGCAAACACCGTTAAATCACCCGACTTCCCACACTAATACCCTCGAACTCGTGCCAGTTTTGAAGTATGCGTAGAACGGGTCCAAAGACAAGTTAAACAACAATGGAGAGAGTGGGCATCCTTGTCTCGTCCCTCTTGCCATTGTCAACTTCTCTCCACGCTGACCATTCAACAGGAAATGAATGCCAGGACTAGTGTAAAATTATCGAATTAGTGTAATGAATGCCTGTCTGAACGATCGCCTCTCCAGTACTTGAAACAGATGCGTCCAGGCAATGGAGTCGAACGCCTTGTGCGTATCTAAACTGAACAGTAAATTCTTCGTTACCTTTTGGGATTGTGTGCATACCACCGTTGCTGCTACTGCTGCCCTAATGCCCGCCACAGAATGCCTTTCAGTCACAAACCCTAGTTGGTGAGCAGTCAACAGGTTGGGGAGAATCGCTTGAAGGCGACTCGCCATTATTTTTGCTAGGATCTTGCAATCCGTATTTAGCAGTGTTATCGGGCGATAGGATGCCACATCCTGCAGGTCTTTGTTAGGTTTCGGGAGAAAGATTGTGTAAGATTCATTAAATGATGGGTAGTATGGTGACTGTTCTTGTATAGAACGGAATAATTCCAAAAGTGTAGGGGTTATATTTTCATTTAGGATTTTATTGTATTCGTTTGATAGACCGTCAGGGCCTGGGGCTTTATTTGTCTCTAAAGTTTTTATAGCTTTTTCAACTTCTTCAGTTGTGATGGTGTCATCTAATGTTTCTCTTTATTCTTGCGTTAATTTTGGCAGCTTTGCCTCACAAAGTAATTTATCATGAAGGTCAGCATCTCCCGGAATAGCCTTGTAAAGTTTTTTATAGTAATATTCAAAGCAACCAACTATTTCCTCTGATCTAATGACTAAGCCACCTGGTGTAGCTGTGTGTTTTAATGCTGTGATATGATTCCTGGCCTTTCATACTTTTGTCTTGTTTGCTAGTATTTTCCCTGTGCGATTTCCCCACCGATAGTATTTGTGACTGGTATGATCCAGTTGTTTCTGTGCTTGGATTGTTAAGTGTGCATCTAACAGGCCCTTCGCTTGTTTGTACACAGTTAGTGTATCCACAGTGGGGTTGGAGGTGTACTCTCTGAGGGCTGACACCACCGCAGTTTGAAGTGTCACTGTCTGTGCAAGTATGTATTTACGCTTTTTTGAGGTGTAGCTGATTATATGGCCCCTCATTACAGCCTTTGATGCTTGCCAGAATAAAACTGGATTATCCCAGTGGGCCAAATTATCGTCTGCATACTCTTCCCGCTTTATTTTTAAGTAATTTTGAAATTTTACGGAGTCTTTTAGGTACGAAGGGAAGCGCCACAAGCGTATCCCTTGCGTTGGTACAGGGTGCTGAAGGGTAATGTATATTGGTGCATGATCCGACAAAACTATGTCTCCCACCGACACATTCCTAACCCGTGACATCAGTGTGTCAACAATCAAGAAATAGTCGATCCTGGATAGTGATCAATGTGCAGCCGATATGTGTGTAAAAGATTTGTTGGTCGGATTTAAAACCCGCCATGGGTCTGTGAGAAAATGCAGGGATTTAAGGCCTTGTATGTATTGCCACTGGGATGATCCAGGGTGTCTACTTGGAGGGGATTTGTCTATATTTGGGTTATCAACTGAATTTAAATCACCCCCTATTATAAGATTAGGGTTGTCCCGCTGAAGTAGGAGTTGGGAAAGTGTCTTAAAAAACTCTGCTACTGATCCATTTAGTGCAAATACATTTAATAACGTGTATTTGGTATGGTTAATCTCTATGTCCAATAAAAGATAGCAACCCTCTGGATCTGCAATTTGTTTTAAAATTTGATAGTGCAGCCCCTTCCTAAGCACTATTGCCACCCCTCTTGAATTACTACGATATGGTGCATCAAGGCATTCCCCGATCCATCTATCTTTGAGAGTGGACTCCGTGCCTCTTTTCCAGTGCGTTTCTTGAAGGAACGCGATGTCAGCTTGGGATTATTAAGAAAATTAACTGTTTTCTTCCTTTTTTTTTTTTTTTTTTTGACTTCCAATTTTTATTGATTTTATAACACCCATAATCCCAAGTATAACAGTAAAAAGGAAGGGGTACAGAAAGGAAAAAAAGGAAGGGGTAGGGAAGGGGAACATCATATTATACAGAACATAACAATACAGACAATGAAACAACATTGACATATCAAAGTAAAGAGGCCCTACAGAGTGCCGGACAGTTTTTAACGGAGGGCCCATGCCTTGACTGGAACCCTCACAATCGTACCACCCAGCCCAGGGCCGGGAAATCCTAGAGGGGCCACAATAAACGCTGTGTAGTAGGAGTGTGTAGCAGAGTGAAGGGACTAAGTAGACGCTGGTTGTTGCCTACTTAGGTAATCTGTCCAGGGGAGCCATTGGAAGAGGGGACAGGAGGCGGAAACCCGATATTCAGCCAGGAGTGTTTCCATGGTGTGATTTTGCGTGACTTTAGCAATTATTTTGGGAAGGGTAGGGAGGTCCGCTGACTTTCAAAGCTGGGCAATTGCAGCTCTAGTGGCAATTAGGATATGACCAAAAAGGTACTGTTTCTCTTTAGGGAGGCCATCTGGGTAGAGATGAAGTAACGCTACTTGTGGGGAGGGGAGGATGGTATGATTTAATACCCTTGATGCCAGAAAGAAGACCTCCCTCCACAGAGGCTGAACCTTGGGGCAAGACCAAAATATTTGTAGGAGGTCACCCGTGACACCGCAACCCCGCCAACAAAGTTTAGATGTCTCCGGCCACATAGTGTGTGGGGTAAGGTATAGCCTATCAACAGTTTGATACCCATCTTAACATGGTTCGCACATCTAGATCTTTTGAACATTTGGGCACACAGTTTGATCCATTGCTGTTGTGAGATCGGGATACCCAGGTCCCTCTCCCATTGACTGTGCAGGGGGGGGGGGGTTCCCATGGTAGGTCCGAAGAGATTATATTAGAATACCAGAAGGATATAGCTCCCGCACTGCCGCCGCCTGTCAGGCGATGGTATAAATGATCTGTGGGAAGTTGCAAAGTGTTAGGCATTTTCAATGTAGCAGACACCCAGTGGCTAAGCTGCATGTAACGAAAGGTCTCAGAGACTGTGATATTGAAATGTGTAGCTAGCTCTGAGAAAGAGCGCAATCATCTCTGTGGCATCAAGTGCTCCAGCTGGGAGAGCCCCTGAGCACCCCATCTAGTAATGTTGAGATCAGGTATGAACTGAGACAGGGCCGAAATGGGCAGATTACTAGTAGGGAGGACAAAACTAGTATATCGGCTCAGGAACCGATCCCAAATCAACAGGGAGTCTCCTATGGACCGAAGGGGGGGGGGGTATAGAGGGGGCCGATGTTGACCAGGCATCCAGAGTAGGTCTGCAAAGGGAAAGTACGCGGAGCAGGCTAGCCTCCAGACTCACCCAAGGTTTTCGAGGCTCCGGCCGGAACCAGCCTCTCAATTGCGCCAACTGACAGGCCATATGATAAGCCCCCAGATCTGGAAGGCCTAGTCCGCCCAAGTCTTTATGGAGGGTCATACGGCGTAGGGCAATTTTAGGTTGCCTACCCTTCCATATATAGGTGGTCATAAGTTTGGAAAATTTGTCAATGTCCCGTTTTTGAGGGATATACGGTATGGCCCGGAAAATATACATTAGTTTGGGCAGTAATGACATTTTGAACGCCGCAACTCTGCCCAGCCATGAAATTTCATGTAGCATCCACGAAGTGGTTAGCTGGGAGAGATGCGTGTAGAGGGGGGTAAGGTTTGCTGAGAGGACATCTTCCACAGCTCGAGTCAGATTTATGCCCAAATATCTTAAAGAATTATCCTGCCAGGAATATAAGAATGACTGTTGCAAAGAGACTAAAGAATGTG
>WWET01002743.1:32609-44379 GCA_011038615.1 Limnodynastes dumerilii | reverse complement strand
GGAGCCAAAGGCACAGACTTTTACAATCATTTACAAACATCAAGTTATTCAATATCAACTGAATTTTTTCTAAATGCCTAAAATATTATTATTATTTTTTTTTGAACAATTATTCTTACGACAACAGTCTCCCAAAGAGAATGTCCCGACTTTTCTTATTTGGTTAACTACCAATTAAGCAATCTTACTGTTATAACAAGCTAACTGCAAGGTCCATTCCATGAATCTTGGGATTATGGGTGGTTAGGTGATCTAGTAGGGCTGTGGGGTCCTAGAAAATGTTCCTTTGCCTTAATTGGGTTTGTGAAAATCAGCTCTCTGCCGTTTTCGGTGACTTTGAACTTCGCAGGATATAATAGTGTGAATCTTCTTTTGTGTTCTACAGCAACCAAAAAATCTTGAAATATTAGGATTCGCTTGTCGCCGATGATTAGATTGGCTGCTCTCTTATATGATGTTAAAATGGTTTCCTTAGCACGAAAGCCCAGGAATTTTGCAATTACCGGTCGAGGTCTTGATCCGTCACCCTGTCTTTCCAGGCCAATACGGTGTGCTCTCTCGATTTGAGGGTTGGGTAAGGTGCCTAGGAGACCCAATGCAGCTGGTACTTTCTGACTCAGGAATTCTGTTAGTTGTTGGCCTTTAATGGTTTCTGATATTCCCACGAAACGCAAATTGCTCCTGCGGCTCCGGTTTTCCAGATCGTCAAGCTTCTCAGACATTTCGTCAATTTTCCTGGTTTGGGAGGCAATGGTTTCCTGCATGGCATGAATAACATCTTCAGAGTCACCCGTTCTTTGTTCCAGCCCCGTAATTCTGGAAGTATTTGTTTCGATTTTGGCAAGAGAAGCATCCATTGCTGCTTGACGGTGGTTGAATCTCTTGTCTATTTGTGGCAACATTTCTTTAGATAATTATTTTACCCAGTCAGCAAAGCTTTTGGACAGAATTACTTCTGTTTCGTCCTCTGAAGGCTGTGGATCTAGTTGTTTTGGGGAGGATAGTTGTCTGTCTGGTAGTATTGGGTTTGTTTCTATCCCCCATGTTTGATGCAGGTGCTGCTGAACATGATGTTTGTGCCTTGTCTAAAAATTTGTCCATGCTTTGATCCGACACACCTTGTGATCTAATTCCAATTAGGTTATAGTTAATTGGATTGCCCTGGTTTGTTCAGTTGTTGGGGTTATCCTCCTTCATATTTTATGGCTCATGACGTTTTCAAATTGATAATTAAAAGAAAGTGAGTCAGTAGTTTGGTTGTCTTAAGTTCACTGTATATAGCTGAGCAGGAAGCAACCCCACTTCTTAAGATTGCTGCTTCTCTGTTTCCTTTCCTCCAGTGAATCAATAGGATTTTGGTACAAGGTTTTAAATGTACTGACAGTGTGCTTATACTTTTTTTTGGAGTTTACTGAGGGATGCTCATCAGATAAGGCTGCGCTGTGACCAACGTGACACCTAAAATGGCGGTGAGTCAGTCCCAAAAAGTTTTCCAATCTCTCCACTGACAGGCTTCAAAGGCTTATGTTTCACCTTAGTCTGGGATGTCTATTTTATGTTTCATACACCGCTGATTTGGTATTGACAGTGTGCTTATACTGCTGATGTGTTTTGAGTTACTCTCAGCACTGTAGGCGATGAAATACCCAGTTTCACATCTAAAATGGCGGCGGGGGCAGTCTCCTATTGTCCCGCTTCTGACCGATTGCAGAGACCTGTGTCTCTTTCAAGTCAGTGGTATCTTATTTATGCTGCATGCTCCGCTTCTTTATTACATTGGCTACTCACGGTTTTGGCCCCCTTGTATAAGCTCCTCAGCCACAACCCTGTCAGTTTCCTGGGTTCCAGCCTCCACTACCACCACTGTACAGCCTTTTCCTCGCTGTATAAGGTTGGTGCTCGCAGTCCCTTGTGCTCCGCTGGGTCCCTCCGATTACTACCAGCGCTTTGGAATAGTTAAGGAGTGACTCTCCGTGTCGCTGTTCTGTAGCTGTAATGGTGCCACTTGTAATCTGCAGGATGGCTGTTTCCCGCCAAACAGCCTCGCTCTTCTGAGGCAGACTCCGGGGTTGAAATTGCTCTCTATCCCTTTCCAATCCTCCACTTGTCTTTCCGCCCTAATCTCCTCACTTTCCCCTTCTGTTATAAGCTATTTTTATGGGGTTTAGTGTCCGTTTTTCATGTTTTCAGAGCTATAGCACAGAGAGCAGGAGTAAAATGCGGCCACCTTGGTGTACCGCCCACCGGAAGTCCTGGTGGAGATGTTTAATCAAGAGAAATCATTGTAATTATAAGTCTTAGTGAAGTTAGGAATACTCTTGGTTTAGAGTGTAGTTTGTGCTCGATTGGTAAATGTGATGATTAAATAAGTCTTGATATATTAAAACTTTGTAAAACTATAAGGGATGTATATTGTTACTTATATAGTACTATTAGGGAAAGTTTATTAGAATTTCTAAAGGAAAATTACATCATGCAACGCATAAGATTTAAAAAGGATCTTACGCTACTCCGTCATTCACCTTGAAAAAGACTGTAGAGCCAGTTTAAACACGTTGGTGGAAGTGTGTTGTCAGAAGTACTCTGCCGTACAAGCAGAACTGTTTCTTTTGGAGACACAAGTTAAGTATTGGGCCCATTGACATTTGATACCTGTGTTTAATTCCCTCTAATAGGGGAGTACTATCCCGTACAAACACGAAGTGGAACAACACTGTATTTTTAAAGAAGAAATTGTGGAAAACATTTTTTATATGATTGATTGTTTTAATACTTTTTTTTATTAATGGAACATTATGGAGATTTGAATAAAATGTTAAGAATATGTTTATAAACTTAGCATTTTGGAGAATTATTCCCTAATTTGGAGGAAGGTTTCTTTGCAAAAATTTACTAATTTAAAAGAATTATGTTTATTTGCATACCGTTGATTACATGGAAAAGGTTGGATAAAGACAGAAAAGCAAAAACTGAAAGAGAAACCCTTACATGCATACCAAACAAGACACTTTATATGTCAGTATAACATTTGAATATATATGAGAATTTTGTTGAATTTTATACTACATGATTGGGGTATCGTCTGTGTCTTTTACTAGTCATAATCACACTGGGGCAGATCCAAAACAACGCTTGTGAGCAAATTCATGCGTGGCGGACACGTAAAATCGCGTTTTGGTAAGAACTGCGCATGCGCACCATAGAAACTAAGCTCCGTAACGTAGCGTAAATGTGAACGTATGGGCCATTTACGTATTTGTTGCGTAAATCTGTACGTGTGGGCGTGCCAATTTTACGTGTGTCTAAAATACATCTGAAATATGCTATGTAGGCGGGGGTTTGTATTTAAAGTGTACAGTATGGGCGTGCTTAGCTGCGTAAATACGTGTTGCACATCCGTACGTGTGCGGATGACATCGGTTACGTGGGAAGAAGTTAAGGCAGGGTTTGGAAAGCGGAACTCGGACAAAATACGTACATTCAAGGTGTGTGCCAAGGGGAGTGTATAGAAGGTACGCACGCGTAAATACGCTACGCTAGTAAACGGATTGCAAGCGTTGTTCTGGATCTACCCCACTGTGAGGAACAACAACTCCGATGGAAGAGTAAAGAACTTTGAATCTAACTGGAATGCAAAGCTACTGTAAATCAATTCACTGACTGACAGCAAGTAGGACATCGTAGAGTGATATGCCTAAAGCCCAAGAGGCTTAAAATGTGAGTAGATTTATTTTTTGATAATACTAATTTGTTTAAAACTTTTTACATGAGTAATGTATTTTGTTTTGTTCTCTCCTTATAACTATGTAAGTATATGGACATTTATATTGGTGTTTTTTAGAGACATTACTTTTGTGATCATTTTATCTTTATTTTATTTTTTATTTTTTGTATTGACTTTCCATAACAGATAGATTTTTGTTAGACATACATTTGTCACATATTAGGAGCACAGTTACTTTCCTATATTGCTATATACATGTAACTAAAAGACACTTGAATCTTTTACTATGTAATGAGGATTTGAAAGACATTATTAAAAACAAAGACAAAAAAATCATGTTTTATTTACAGGTTAGCAAATATCATAAAAATTTTGTAGCTTACGATGAGCGTACGCTCGCTTGCGGTCGAAGCTCTGGATCAGGCCCGTAGTGTGTAATGTAAAAAATGAGTAAAGTGTAGTATAGAACCATTTGGCAGTCATCTATCTTGGGATGACTTGCTAAAATATCTTGACGTCTTGCATGATTATTGGGACATCTTGATAGAAGTTCTGGTCCTGTTGCTTGAAGATCTGGTCCACTTGCTTGAAGATGTGGATAAGTTGATTGCAGTTCATCAGTCTTCTCTTCTGTCTCTTGACACAGCAACTCCTCCTCCCTCTTCCGGGTTTACGATGCTAATGACCCCTGTCTATGACGTCATAGACACTATAAAAGGGGGACCTCTAGTGACTGAATGGTCTTTAGCATTGTAACCCCAGAAGAGGGAGGAGGAGGATGCCGTGTCAAGTGTAAATTCACACATTAGTACTTTCTGCACATGCGCACGGCAGATTTTACACCACGTAAGGTGTAGCGGAATGGTGAGTCACGTATAAGTAGCGTTTCAACTTACGAAGGGGCGTGCCAACCATATGCCACTAGTGTTTATGATTCAAAGGCGGGGTGAGGCATTTAAATCGTACAGTATGGGCGTGCTTAGCAGCGTAGCTACGTGTGTGAAGTCCGTCTGCTAGTGGTTACGCAGCGTAAAGTTAAGGTAGGGCATGGAAAGCGTAAGGCGCCTACAATACGTACATGAGAGGCGTGTGCCGATGGGAGTGCATAGAGGGTACGCTAGCGTAAGTACGCAGCATAGTAAAAGCGTAGCTCTGAATCTGGCCCATGGTATTTAGGTATAGACCTCCTGTATTGATCCTGATCAGGAAATTCCTTTGTTCTAGAAACCTTAAACGTAAGTGCTTAACCCAGTCCCTACTGTACAATTTAAATGCCTCACTCCATCCACAATGCATATATGTTACATACAATCAGTTTTACGATGCATGATATATGGTGAGCGCATGCGCAGTGCTCTCCCACACTTACACATGCTGCATGCATATATCGGCTGTCGCTATTAAGTCTGAATGAGGCCCAAGGTCAGCCCCCAGCCTAGTCTTTGGGACTAAGTGCAGAAGTGTCCAGCTTTACAACATTCAAGATCGGGCTCCTGGATGCCTGTGGCACATTATCAAGCAATAACTACCAGCTGCAGCTAAGTATTCTTTGTGTACTTTGCTTAATTATTTATAAAATATTAAATATCAAATATGATGAATGAATGCTGTAAATTTATACAACCTGTCAAATTTTATATTCCTTGTACAGATATTAAAAATGTCAATTTATATGTATATGAAACACAGAGGCATGTGCAGCCACTGCTATCTTAAGTATCACTGCACAGACCATTAAACTGCTAACAGATGTACAAAATCAACTTGTTACTGAGAGGAATTCTTTCAAAGATCAATGCCATGCTTCGGTCATGTATCAGTGCATGAAAAGATTAAAAAGCGTTTAAAGATTAGTTTCAAACATATGTTGTAAATACTGTAAATGAGCACCATAAGCATCATGGAAGGAGAGATTAAGGGGCGGAGTTACTAAAATAGAGTTTGTAAACTCATCGGAGTACACAAATAATAACAAGCGATTTTAAAATTGCCGTATTTACTAACCTAAACTCACTGCACACTCACTGGAGTTTAATGTTTTAAAAACCTGCCGCAGTTTAAATCACAATGGGATTTTTGCAGCCACAACATATGTTGCTAAATTTACTAAACAGCGATTTTTGAAATAGCTGAAAAATCGTCTTAAACACCAGCGAGAAAATAGAGATGGATGTAAGTGTTGATTTGATGAAAATCAACACAAACTTAGAAAAAAAAAAAGAAAAATTTGTTGATATCTTTCATTCTTTAAAAAATCATAACAATGGGGTAGTTCCAGAACTTCGCTTGCAATCCATTTACTCGCGTACTTTCTATACACTCCCCTAGGCACACCCCTTGAATGTACGTATTTTGTCCGAGATCCACTTTCCAAACCCTACCTTAACTTTTGCTCACGTAACCGATGTCATCCGCACACGTACGGATGTGCAACATGTATTTACGCAGCTAAGCACGCCCATACTGTACACTTTAAATACAACCCCCCCGCCTACATAGCGTATTTCAGACGTATTTTTGACTCACATAAAATTGGCACGCCCACAAGTAAGTATTTACATGACAAATACGTGAATGGCCCATACGTTCACATTTACGCTATGTTACGGAGCGTTGTTATTGTGCGCATGTGCAGTACTTACCAAAACGCGATTTTACGTGTCCGTCACGTGTAAATTCGCTCACAAGCGTTGTTCTGGATCTGCCCCAATGACTTTAACATTTAAAAAAAAACACTTTTGCGGCATACTATTAACCCTAAAGCACAATATAGAAGAATATGGTAAGCGCTAGAAAGTCAGACTCAGAACACGGAATGGTTCAGGTAAAATGATGAATCAAAACCTTTATTCAAATTACATTAAAAAAAACATATAGCCACATATAGTCTTGTGCAAAATTATAAAAACACAATTGGTTAGAGCTCTAATTCATGAGACCTTTACTCAGTTATTGTATATTGCAAGTCTAAAAATTGTCCGTTAACGTGCTTAAACAACTAAGCATATAAGGACAAATCCTGCAGGTGGATTATAGCAGCAATTAATGGCAGGGAGAATAATTATGCAGGAGCTCACTAAGAAGATAAAATGGTAATGTCCTACTCACCCAAGTGAGCTGGTATCACCTAACTCTACAAAGGGAGTGAGGTCCGATATGTGAACTACTTGGGTAGGAATAGAAGTTTCCCTTGTATAGGGTAAATTCAACGTAGGGAGTACCTGATTAAATGTGAGCTTGTCCTCCATCCCGGTAATGATGTAGCCTCCAGGTCTATTTGGCAATTGTAGGATGAAAGGAAAATGTCCGCAAACTGGTGAGGGTGTGAAGATGTGAACCGGAGAGTCAATAGACCTGATCCAGATCTACGCCGATGCGCTGTGCGTACTAATGCACAGCGTATCGGCATGCACTCCTCCCGACCCCTGTCCCAGCGTATTTACCCTCGCTTACGCCGGCTGAAGGCTACCTTAACTTCAGCCGGCATAAGCAAGGGTAAATACGCTGGGACAGGAGCATATTTACTAAAACACCTCCCTCCCTCCCTCATTAAACTACTTCCCCCCACCTACCTACACTAAGCTTTGCGTAGTAATGGCGAGGGACGGCCTCAGACGTTACTACGCTGCTACTACAGACGCCCGATCCTCGATCTGGCGTTGCTGTAGTTACACCGGCCAACATCTCGCCGCGCATGTGCAGAATGGCTTTTCAGATGTTCTTATGCTACTGTCCGCCGTAAATACAACAGGTGGCGTAGGTCTGGATCAGCCCCAGTGACTCTAACAATGTAGCTCCCGAATAGAGCAGATATTCTCCAAAAAGATAGTGGGTTCAGCATACACACAAAAAATAACAAGCACAAGCGGCACGTAGCAGGGGAAGGTCTCTGGTACTGAGCAAATACCCTTGACGCGTTTCTTCGCAAAAGCATGCAATGTCCTCAAAAGGTGAGAATGTATTGCAGGGCATGTTGTGCTTTTTAGTTCCATAAGCAGCAGCATGCCAAGTGTTAATGGCATACCGCTGCAAACAAATTGTCCTCCGTACACAACTAATGAAAGATACTGTTCCCCGTACACAACTAATGAAAGATACTGTTCCCCGTACACAACTAATGAAAGATAATGTTCCCCGTACACAACTAATGAAAGATACTGTCCCCATACACATTTATTTATTAAAGTTACATCCATAGTTAAAGTAAAAATAATGTGACATCCGTTAGAAAATTTTTAAGGATATCCCTATTCATATTTTCTGCAATATTACATGGCATAATGTTTTTTTTTTTTAATTATGAAACAGTTAAATGTAAAACATTGAATACATGTATTAAAAATACTAACAATTCTGTAGTCTTTCTTCATTGTTTCTTGCTGCTATCATTGGTCTGGATCTTCATCTTCTCCTGTCTCACTCCCGGGAGACAATCCATCCTCTTCTGAGTTCCTCCGGCTAATGACTCCTGTCAGTACTGGTCCCCTATTTATACCCTCTGACAGAACTAATCCTTTGTTATACTAACATCAAACCATCAGAAAGGCTATCACTTGAGGCAAATTTTGGGTCTGAACACAGGCCCAATCCAGTTTAAAAGCTTTTCCTTGGTTATTTGCTACATTAACTTTGAAAGACACTTCCGAAAATTAAAGTAAAGGAAAGTGTATAGAGGAAAAATTTTCATTTAATCTCTTTGCATTACCTATATTAGCTTTTACTTTTTTACTTTATTTTTGTATTGAATCTCCTAATTTCACAGACACAAGAAGTTATAATACAGTCAGATGTGGGATAGTATAACCAGCATATTTAAGAAGTTTACAGATACTTATTATAAATAAGGAAAAATTATGTGGATGGTTAAACACAACCAACTGATTTTCATAGTAAATGAGATGGATAACAGGAATATTGCATTTCTTATAATATACATTGTTGTTTATTTTATTTTGCTACATCACTATCAAGCTTTTGTGCATTTGTATATCTAAATATTGTAACATGCTTAAAAAAGTTAAGTGAATCCTATTCGGATGAGACCTCAGAGAATGGATCTCATAAATAATAATCTGGATATGAAACTCAAACCACATCCCCATAAAATCAAGGGGTGGTTTCTTTCCAGGCAGCCTAAGATGGCTGTCGATCTTCATTTTCTTATGTGCTTTTATGCATACTTGTTAATAATACTTTGTAGAACCAGATGTTACAAGGCCAACACATACTGATAAGGATGTACTTGGTGCAAACAGATTACCTGATACTAACCAGGGCCAGATTAACAATGGGGCTAATGGGATTACAGTCCCAGGCCTCCATCTCAAAATAGGCCCCTATACACTGCAGTGTGTTAGTGTGAATGTCATCCTCCTCCTAGTGTACTGTATAGTGTGGGCCCTTGATCATTTTCAGCCACAGGCCCACATGGCCCTGCCCTGCCTCTGGCAATGATACTAACATTAGATAATGTTAGCCTATACTGTGCATATGTGGAATATAGTTAGATAAGAAGTACCAATTAACATATTTATAACTTAAGAAGGTAAAGAGTTCAAGCTGGAGTCTGATTGGTTACATTGGGGAACATCTCCAATTGTTGTAACCCACAATTTAGTAAATCTAGCCCAACGTATGTAAGGAACCCTGAAGTTCCAATGGGAACACCAGCTTTTAAACCCACCACCACCACCACATTGTAAATGAAACATAAAACATTTATTAGGTATATGTGGATACACAATAAGGTGTATTTAATTGATTGGCACACCATTTTATATTTATGGTTTGAAAATGATTTAAAGATTTTGGACTTGATGCACGCTTAAAATAAGAAAGGAAAGTCACTTAAAGTCACTCCTGGGCTAAACCATGTTGATTGCAGGGGGTGTCATATTTCATCTGTTGCAAACAGTACTAGTGTTGAGAGGTGATATTTCCCAGCCCAAGTCTAAATAACAGTGTAATAGTAAAGCTGGTCAGTATCTGTTTTCAGTAAGCAATTCAAAGATGTATTCCTGCCTACAAAGAATACAATTTACTTGACTCCCCCTGAAAACAACATGGTTTTGCCCAGGAGTGACTCTAAGTTCTTATTTTAAGAACTTTCTTAAGTCTTAATCAGGTCCTTTATTCTTACACTGCTTTGGTTTGTTTACCTCTCAAATGTAAGCGTTTTTTTTTTTTTGACCCATTGTTATTACAAACATTGGGGTAGATCCAGAACTACGTTTGCCGAACGTTTATTCGCGTAGTGTATTTTTGTGCGCGTAAATTCGTTACACTCCCCTCGGCACACTCCTTGAACGTACGTAATTTGTCAAGATACGCTTTCCAAACCCCACCTTCACTTTTTCCAACGTAACCGCAGTCATACGCACACGTACGTATGGGCTAGACGAATTTACGCAGCTAAGCACGTCCATACTGTACGCTTTAAATACAACCCCCCGCCTACTTCACGTATTTCAGACGTATTTTGGACGCACGTAAAATTGGCACGCCCACACGTAAGTATTTACGTGACACATACGTGAATGGCTCATACATCCTCAACTACTGTGGGACACAACATTTAACGCCTTCCTTACCAATAAGGAATTTACTATTTATTTGGAATTATTTATTTCATGATACTTATTTATTTATTTTACTATTGATATGGAATAAAATAACTTTTTAGAAATCAGTTGCTACAGTGTATTTGCATCGGCCTTCAGGATATGCACTGGAAAAGGTAAAGACCTCCTAAAGGCAAGATGCAAGACATGAATGTTGTGAGTGGTGCACAAGGTTATCAATGGGCAATGGGTCTATTTTATTTCTCTTTACACATCGAGTCTCCATAGAGAGACATCTCATTTTTAAAGAAAAAGCAGTTTGAAATATGGAAAGAAAAAAAGATAAAACAAATGTTTGTACAAAGTTAGGACAATCCCATATAGACAATTTAAATATCAGTGCCAGTCGCGCTAAAATGCCTGCAGCCGGACTAGAAGTACTAAAAGAGGGTCCTACACCCTCTAAAAAGGAATATAATGGAAAAAAGGGTATAGTATTCCAGTTGGGCGCAATAAATATGTACAAAAAATAAATATCAATTAGCAAGTAAGCAATATTAAAAATTATTATTAAAAAGCAGGTGTATCAGCTACTACAGAGTTAATCCTAGGGAATAATGTGCCTTTAGATAGTATCCATATATGCAGATGGTTCCTTTGATTCCTCCTCCGAATTTGAATGAATAAAAGTAGAGAGGGAAAGAAAGGGAGATGGTGAAAAAAGTTATACTCTTTATTAAAACAAACACTGCTCTGGATAAATGACCAGAGGAGAACTATTGACACATATACAATAATAAACAATAAAAAAAGTCCTATGGGGTCTTAACGATCCCTTCTAGGAATAAACAGGTTCCCCAGGGAAACAAAAAGTCATACCCGGCATGCAGGATGTAAAAGAAGATGTTCAAATCCCGGTTGCCGCTGTAAAGGACGTGAAGAGCCCGGGGTTCGTCACAGACGGTACATCCGGATTCCCCAGAGAGCTTCTTCTACCCTCGGTCTTCAGCAGCATCCCGACCGCCTGTTCCTTCCATCTGGATTGGAACATCTTCTTTTACATCCTGCACGCCGGGTATGACTTTTTGTTTCCCTGGGGAACCTTTTACTCCTAGGAGGGATCGTTAAGACCCCATAGGACCTTTTTATCATATTTTATCATTGTTTATTGTTTATATGTGTCAATAGCTCTGTTCTTGTTATTTATTCAGAGCATGATTTGTTTGTTTTAATAAAGAGTTTAACCTTTTGTATTATTTCCCTTTTTTTTTTCCCCTCCATTGTTACCCACTTCTATTTGGAGGAAGGATCAAAGGAATCATCTACATGTATGGACACCATCTAAAGGCATACTATTCCTTAGTTTTAACCCTGTAGTAGACGATACACCTGCTTTTTATGAATAGTTTTTTATTACTGATTCTGATTTTTTATTAATTTATCCTTTTACTGCGCCCAACTGGAATACTATACCCCTTTGTTTCCA